>JBBDGP010005168.1:0-43355 GCA_037952835.1 Lithobates septentrionalis
TCTTTGTCCCTCCTTTCTCTTTCATTTCACCATTTCCTCTTCTTTCTCTTTTCTCCTTTCCCTGTACTGAGTTGTTCTGTATTTTTTTTATTTTGTTTTAGTAGAGAAATAGTCTTTGAGAGGGGCTCTCGGTTGGCTACATCTAGCGCTCTCATCCCCATGCAGTAATCACTGGTAGATTCGGGGAATCTGGACTTGGCACAGCCAATCTCTCTGCATTAATGTGTTTCCTGAAGTTCTGATAAGAGCTGAATGGATGACCTGCCTCTTGATAAACAGTAGAGGAGGTGAATTTCCTGACGGGCGGGTGTGCCCTGTACAACATGAAACTCGCCCTGGCAAAACCATCTCTTATTCAAGCACACATTACACAATCAAGGCATCTACCCTGTGCAGAGTGACTGGTCTGGTCTCCGCCCCTCCTATTTTTTTGTAGTAGGTGGAGCTAATAAGAAGATATTCACAAAAATGTAAGGGCCCTTTGTGCGCTCTCTCTCTCTCTCTCTCTCATTCTCTCTCTCTCTCTCTCATTCTCTCTCTCTCTCTCTCTCTCTCTCCTCTCTCATTCTCTCTCTCATTCTCTCTCTCTCTCTCTCTCTCTCTCTCTCTCTCTCTCTCTCTCTCTCTCTCTCTCTCTCTCTCTCTCTCATTCTCTCTCTCTCTCTCTCTCAGTCTCTCTCTCTCTCTCTCTCTCATTCTCTCTCTCTCTCTCTCTCTCTCTCTCTCTCTCTCTCTCTCTCTCTCTCTCGCTCATTCGCTCGCTCTCTCTCTCATTCTCTCTCTCTCTCTCTCTCTCTCTCTCTCTCTCTCTCTCTCTCTCTCTCTCTCTCTCTCATTCTCATTCTCATTCTCATTCTCTCATTCTCTCTCTCTCTCTCTCTCTCTCTCTCTCATTCTCTCTCTCTTCTCATTCTCTCTCTCTCATTCTCATTCTCTCTCTCCTCTCATTCTCATTCTCTCTCATTCTCATTCTCATTCTCTCTCTCTCTCATTCTCATTCTCTCTCATTCTCTCTCTCTCTCTCTCTCTCTCTCTCTCTCTCTCTCTCTCTCTCTCTCTCTCTCTCTCTCTCTCTCTCTCTCTCTCTCTCTCTCTCTCTCTCTCTCTCTCTCTCTCTCTCTCTCTCTCTCTCTCTCTCTCTCTCTCTCTCTCTCTCTCTCATTCTCTCTCTCTCTCTCTCATTCTCATTCTCTCTCTCATTCTCTCTCTCATTCTCTCTCTCTCTCTCTCATTCTCATTCTCTCTCTCGCTCATTCTCTCTCTCGCTCATTCTCTCTCTCTCTCTCTCTCTCTCTCTCTCTCTCTCTCATTCCCTCTCTCATTCTCTCTCTCGCTCTCTCGCTCATTCCCTCTCTCATTCGCTCTCTCGCTCATTCCCTCTCTTTCGCTCTCTCGCTCTCTCTCTCGTCTCCGCCCCCTCCTGTAGTTTTCTGTAGTGGGTGGAGCCTGCTTACCCCCTCCCACAGCTCTGCTCTGTGCACAGGCTATGTACAGCACAGCGATGATGTCACTGCTATTTCACAAGGTAATATCTGCGTTTGCAGAGGCACACAAACAGGGTTGTATGCTGGCTTTTGGGGAATATATTTAAATTGGATCTTTTCATAAATTTCACATATGCTGCCGATGGTAAATCACAGTATTGTCATGCCATACAAAATGACATTCATTTGCTGGAGGGGAAAAAAAGCTTCTTCCCAGGATCTTGTTTCCCCAACAGATGGCTGTAGCATCGTACAGGGCATGCACGAGGTGAAGTGCGTGACCTCATGTGCATCGTCTCACCAATGTGCAGCATCACAGAAATTTTCTATATAGTGGAGTGGGAACGGAGACCCAGGCAGGACAAAATTTAGGTAAGTATAAAGTAATAGTCACAGAATATAGGCAAGTATGATTGTTTATTCCCCCCACTATACAGGTATGCGGGGGTGGGGGTCCGCTATAAATGTTTTTGTGCCCGAAGTTCAGCTTTTAACTTGTGAATTTCTGTTTTTTGCGTTTGTAACTTTTTGTTTTTTCTCTCTTCCAGGGGATTGCATATTGTCCATCGAGCCGGAAGAAAAATCCGAAGCCCTGCAGCTAAATTTTCAGCAGGTCTGTTCCGAGGTGATGATTTTCAGAACAAATCCTGATTTAAAGAGATATTAAAATCGTTCTTCAGTCCACTATTAAATTAAATTCAAAGTGACCTCCGGAAGGTTCATAACCCCCCCCCCCCCCCTTCGTGACCAGGCCATTTTTTGCGATGCGGCACTACGTTACTTTAACTGAGAATTGCGTGTTCATGCAACGCTGTACGCAAATAAAATTTTTGTCATTCCTTTCCTGCAAATAGTTTTTTTTTTGGTAGTATTTAATCACCTCTGCGGTTTTTATTTTTTGCACTATAAACAAAAAAAATAGGGAGAAGAAAACTATTTCTTACTTTCTGCTATAAAACATGTTCAATGTAAAAAAATCTATTCTCTTCATAAATTTAGGCCAAAAATGTTTTCGGTTAAAAAAAAAAAAAAAAAAAAAAAATCTCAAAAAGCTTATGTTGATTGGTTTACGCAAAAGTTATAGCGTCAACAAACTATGGTATGTATGTATGTATATACAGTGGGGACGGAAAGTATTCAGACCCCCTTAAATTTTTCACTCTTTGTTATATTGCAGCCATTTGCTAAATCATTTTAAGTTCATTTTTTTTCCCTCATTAATGTACACACAGCACCCCATATTGACAGAAAAACACAGAATTGTTGACATTTTTGCAGATTTATTAAAAAAGAAAAACTGAAATATCACATGGTCCTAAGTATTCAGACCCTTTGCTGTGACACTCATATATTTAACTCAGGCGCTGTCCATTTCTTCTGATCATCCTTGAGATGGTTCTACACCTTCATTTGAGTCCAGCTGTGTTTGATTATACTGATTGGACTTGATTAGGAAAGCCACACACCTGTCTATATAAGACTTTACAGCTCACAGTGCATGTCAGAGCAAATGAGAATCATGAGGTCAAAGGAACTGCCTGAAGAGCTCAGAGACAGAATTGTGGCAAGTCACAGATCTGGCCAAGGTTACAAAAAAATTTCTGCTGCACTTAAGGTTCCCAAGAGCACAGTGGCCTCCATAATCCTTACATGGAAGACATTTGGGACGACCAGAAATCTTCCTAGAGCTGGCCGTCCGGCCAAACTGAGCTATCGGGGGAGAAGAGCCTTGGTGAGAGAGGTAAAGAAGAACCCAAAGATCACTGTGGCTGAGCTCCAGAGATGCAGTCGGGAGATGGGAGAAAGTTGTAGAAAGTCAACCATCACTGCAGCCCTCCACCAGTCTGGGCTGTATGGCAGAGTGGCCCGACGGAAGCCTCTCCTCAGTGCAAGACACATGAAAGCCCGCATGGAGTTTGCTAAAAAAAACACCTGAAGGACTCCAAGATGGTGAGAAATAAGATACTCTGGTCTGATGAGACCAAGATAGAACTTTTTGACCTTTAATTCTAAGTGGTATGTGTGGAGAAAAGCGGGCACTGCTCATCACCTGTCCAATACAGTCCCAACAGTGAAGCATGGTGGTGGCAGCATCATGCTGTGGGGGTGTTTTTCAGCTGCAGGGACAGGATGACTGGTTGCAATCAAGGGAAAGATGAATGCGGCCAAGTACAGGGATATCCTGGATGAAAACCTTCTCCAGAGTGCTCAGGACCTCAGATTGGGCCGAAGGTTTACCTTCCAACAAGACAATGACCCTAAGCACACAGCTAAAATAACGAAGGACTGGCTTCACAACAACTCCATGACTGTTCTTGAATGGCCCAGCCAGAGCCCTAACTTAACCCAATTGAGACCTAAAAATGTCTGTCCACCAACGTTTACCATCCAACCTGACAGAACTGGAGAGGATCTGCAAAGAGGAATGGCAGAGGATCCCCAAATCCAGGTGTGAAAAACTTGTTGCATCTTTCCCAAAAAGACTCATGGCTGTATTAGATCAAAAGGGGCTTCTACTAAATACTGAGCAAAGGGTCTGAATACTTAGGACATGTGATATTTTATTTTTTTAATAAATCTGCAAAAATGTCAACAATTCTGTGTTTTTCTGTCAATATGGGGTGCTGTGTGTACAATATGGGGTGCTGTGTATTCATTAATGAGGAAAAAAAATTAACTTAAATGATTTTAGCAAATGGCTGCAATATAACAAAGAGTGAAAAATTTAAGGGGGTCTGAATACTTTCCGTCCCCACTCTGTGTGTGTGTGTGTGTGTGTATATGTGTGTGTATATGTGTATATATATATATATATATATATATATATATATATATATATATATATATATATATATATATATATATATATATATATATATATATATATACACACGCGCCTTGTAGCAGTAGATCTGCTATTAAATGGTTAGTCTATAGACACTCACCTGCCCCAGGATCCAGCTATGTCCTCACCCAGCAGGTTTCTTTACTGGGCTTCAGTCCCCGGCATACTAGCTTTGGTTAGCTGCTTGTGACTGCTTTTGCGGCCTCACAGCCGGCTGTTCCCTGTGCATCTGATTGGGTCCCGCAGCTTTCTGGGACTTGTGACATGTCCTAGAAATCTGAGGGGGGGGGGGGGTGGCTGCAAATCCACTCAGTTGGCTGCGATCTGACAGGATGTGGGTGCCTGTCAAACTCCCCTACTCTACTAAAGCGGAGCATTTTTATTTATATGCGTGTTGCTGTTGGAGGGTTTTTTTTTTTTTATATTTTTTTTTTTTTCTCTCACTTCCTGTCTGATGACCGGTCAGCAGGACAGGAAGTGAAAAGAAATCCCTCTAACAGAGCCCCAGATTAAAGTAAAATCAGACAGTGGACTTTATTTGTTTTTTTTCTTTTTTTTTTTTTTTTTTTTTTTAATTAATAATTTTTTGTTTTCTTGTTTTTTTTACAGAACGTGAACGACGCCATGACCATTTTGCCCAAGCTGTCGACAGGTCTGGATGTCAATGTGCGGTTCACAGGAGTGGCAGATTTCGAGTACACCCCGGAATGCATCGTCTTCGATCTCCTCAACATACCATTGTACCACGGCTGGCTGGTCGACCCGCAGGTACCACTAAAGAAGAACTGTACGGCTGTGACTTGTGTTCCAGTGTGGCTTGTTACCCCCCCCCCCCCCCCCCTTCAACCCACACACCCTCCTTTACAGTTGAACCGAACCGTTAACGACTTACCACCAAATCATGATAAAAAGTATGCCGCGCTAAATGCTAAAAAATTACATACAGGTATTAGATATAGGTGATACACTGGTAACAATTAATAAAATTGATAAAACAATTCCCAATGAAAAAAAGGTGCTTGTGGAACAGTATCCAGTGCTGTGACTTGAATAATAGATGGATGATTCTGTGCTTCTTAAGTGCTTAAAATAGGGTGCCCCCTCCCCCCTATATATAAGTGCACCCTATTTTAAGCACTTAAGAAGCACAGAATCATCCATCTATTATTCAAGTCACAGCACTGGATATACTGTCCCACTACCTTTTTTTTCATTGGGGATTGTTTTATCAATGTTATTAATTGTTACCAGTGTATCACCTATATCTAATACCTCCTATGTAATTTTTTTTTAGCATTTAGCGATGTATACTTTTTATCATTTATTAATTTTTCACACTGCAGCTGCTTTAATTATGTGGTAAAGCAATTAGTTTTCTTTATCCATATTAACACATACATGAGGAGGTTTTTTTCACTTACTTTCATCCTTTGGCGCTTTGGTTCATTTTCATATTTTTGCCAAATCGTGTACCTGTACATCATTTGGCTTCAAGTGGTTGTACCGTTTTTTTAGACATGTGCACTGACAAAAAATTATTTCATTTTTGTTTCATTCGTTTTTTTTTTTTTTTTTTTTTTTTTGCTTTATTCAGAAATTCGGAATTTCTGAATTTTCGGAATTTCTGAATTTTCGGAAAAAGAGAAAATCAGTAATATTTGAAATAACTAATAACTATTAAATTATAGGTATTGGAATTTCCTTTTCAAATTTGGTTGTTGAACGAAAAGAATATAAATTTATTTATAAGTTACGAATTATCCGAAATAATGAATGCCGCATCTAAACAAATGGAATGGAACAAATTAATAATAAAAAGGTTTTATTATTATTATTATTGTTATTTATTATTATTAGATCGTTGCGTTCCATTCGTTTAGATACGGCATTCGTTATTTCAGATAATGTGTAACTTCGGATAAATTTGTACTTGTTACGTTCACTAGCAGCCAAATTTGAAAGAAATTTCATTACCTATAATTTAAAATTTATTCGTTTTTTTTTTTTTTTTGATTTTCGAATTTTCAGATTTTCATTCTTTTGAATGTTCAAATTTTCATTTTTATTTTTGGATTTTTAAATTTCCAAATTTTTGGGTTTTCCAATTTCCGAAATTTCAAATTTAGGAAAAACTGGGAAATTCACAAATTTTGTTAAAAAACTAATTCGGAACTAAATAAATTGCATATGTCTACCGTTTTTTTTTTTTTTTTTTTTTTTTTTTTTTAGAGCTGATGGTTGACTCTCTTGTAATAACCGATGTGGCTAAGTAGTGAGAGGGGACGCCCCTCCCGCCACCTTTCGCCGCACACACCTGCGCTCTCCCTCCCACCACCGGGAGACCCAATTGACCAACCAGCACGTCCGCCATCTGGCCGGTGACCCGAACCAAGCCAGAATTGGCTTTGATTGAGTCTCGGCTATGGTAACCCAGAAGCGACGTCATGACATCACTTCCTGTTTACTCAGGAACCATCAGCGCCAGTTTTCAAAAATCGAAAGTATTCAAAAACGCAGATCTTGGAGTTTTTTTGAATGCTTTCAAGTGCAGAGGAGGGGTTTGGGGTCTTCTAGACTCCAGATCTCTCCATAAAAAGTACCCGTCGCATGTCTATTGCTGTCACATTCCTTGTAAAAGTGATCAAAAATGTTTTTTTCTTTTCTCGGACATCACGGGACACAGAGCCACAGTAATTACTGATGGGTTATAGGGTATTACTAGGTATTGGACACTGGTCACACCCTAATCAGGAAGTTCAACCCCCTATATAACCCCTCCCCTTCCAGGGATACCTCAGTTTTTACACCAGTGTCTTAGGTGTTGGACGTGTAAAGATGTCCTGTGCTGAAGCTCCAAAAGGAATATCCCAAAGATCCTATACTGGGGCAAGCCAGGCGACCGGATCCATTCAAAGTGTCTTTTCATGGCCGAATTGAATGGTACCCGGGCCTCGTGTCCGAAGAAACGAGGTTTTACCTGTAACGCTTCTCTTTTTAGAGAGCTGGACCCGCGGATCAGAAAATGGCTTTAAACTTCCTAATTTCTGGCGAGGTACTTTACAGGCCCAGAACTGAAGGATCCCCCTACTGATGGGGGCCCCAGTCTCTGACGGTTTTTCACAAACGGAGCCCACCGTGAGAGGCGAAGGCTGGGTCTGTGTAAACTGAACCCTGCGGCCTGGATAAGGTAAGAGGAGATTCCACAGAATTTTAAATTCTAGTGGCTCTTCTCCTTTAAAGTGTATGCATGCTGTGCCTATTGTGACCACCGGGGGCGGCCAAGAGCACAAACCTTCTCATGCTTGATCTGTCTCAGCGTCCGCTGCAAGGCTCGTCCTCCAGCTCCAAAGGTAGATGGTGGGGGGTTTTCTCTGCTGGGATGGTCCCCCCAGGCTAGGGAAAGGCTCAGGTACGCTGTAAGGCGGGTGAGACCGCACTGTCACAGCCGCTACCGCGCCGCCACCGAAGCCGCATTGCGAAGCAGGGCCCATCACTGCCGGCCTCCTCCTTATTCCCCCAACCCCAGCCTCCCTTCAGGTTGTCAGAAAGGGTCGGCTCGCGCGGGAAGCGCTCGTGTTTCAAAAACGAGGGGGGGGAGGGTGGGCGGGGCGTCAGCACAGCGTCAGCGTGCCCAGACGCCCACATTGCCTATAAGCATGGCTATTTAAAGCACACTGTATAGGTGCTCTGAGCTTTGGAGAGACACAGAGCTGACAGTCACATGTAAGGTGGGACACAGGCATTCCCCTAGGCTGCATTCACTAAAGAACACCGGATTGGGCATTTGGTAGCAAGGCTTTTAGCCAGACTACATTGCTCAGCAGTCAGTGTTCGTTTTTGATACCTCACACCTTGTTGCTTTGCACTATGGGTAGAAGAGGTTCAAGCACCCCTAGAACCAGAGGCACTAGGGGGTCTCGTTCAGGTTCTGAGGACCCCCCGTCTGCTACACCATCCCCTCCTGAGGGACCAGGGGCAGCTGGACAGGGAGAGCCTTTGGGGTTAGGGGCTACATCTGCTGCCGGCACTTCAGCCCCTGTGTACATTACACAAGAAGTTTTTTTCCTCAACCATTTCTGGATTAGAGAAAAAACTAATGGCCGCGATTACATCTTCACTGAGTGGAAGAAAACGCACAAGGCCTTCCTCTGCTCCCCAAGACCCTCAGTCAGAGGAGCTCTGGGATAAAGGAGATGAATCCCTTTCAGAGGATCGGGATGGGACAGATGATTCCTCTTCGGAGGATTCAGGTGTAGAGGGACCCTCTGCGACTTCCCAAGAGGAGAAAGTCTTAGTGCAGATCCTCACTGGTTTGGTCCGCTCCACATTTAAGTTGCCCCTACCTGAAACTACTACAGAAACCTCTTCTGCTTTGGGGTCACTGAAACCTTTCCAAGCAGCACATGCTTTTCCTGTTCATAATTTACTTGAAAAGCTGCTTTACTCTGAGTGGGATCACCCAGATAAGCGATTTCTTCCGCCGAAAAAGTTTTCTACACTTTATCCTATGGAAGAAAAGTTTATTAAGAGGTGGGGAATACCGGCCATTGATGCGGCCATTTCCTCTGTAAATAGTAATCTGACTTGTCCTGTAGACAATGCTCAGATGCTCAAAGATCCTGTGGATAAAAAGATGGACTTCTTATTGAAAGATGTGTTCTCTTTAGCAGGATCAGTGGCCCAACCTGCAGTAGCAGCGATTGGAGTCTGTCAATACTTAAGAGACCATGTTAAGCAGGTCATCAAAGTATTGCCTGAACAGCAGGCCCAGGGGTTTGCTAACCTTCCTGCGGCTTTATGTTACGCTGTTGACGCCATTAGAGATTCTATCGTGCAAACCTCTCGCCTCTCGCTTGGGTTGGTGCATATACGTAGAATCTTATGGTTGAAAAACTGGTCAGCCGAAGCACCATGTAAGAAGCTTCTGGCTGGGTTTCCCTTCCGTGGTGAAAGGTTGTTTGGGAGAGGACTTGGATAATTATATCAAGACGATCTCCTGTGGGAAAAGCACTCTCTTACCTGATAAGAAGAAGAGTAAGCGTCCCTCTTTTAAACTGACTCTTTCCCCAGCGCCAGGGGCATCAGCCTCCAGGCAGTCACGACGGTCTCCTCCGTCTGGGACAAGAAACAAGAGTCGACCCCAGGGACACAAGAAATCCTGGGGGGAAAGGTCTTCTAAGCAAGACACTAAGACCTCTTCATGAAGGGGCACCCCGCTCGCTCGAGTGGGGGGAAAGACTGCTGCAGCTCTCAGGGCCCTGGCAGAAGGACTTCCAGGACAGATGGGTAATCTCCATGGTAACCTTAGGGTACAGACTGGAGTTCCGAGAATGTCCCTCTCCTCGTTCCCTCAGATCAGGTGTTCCCAGAAAACCAGAAGAGAAGCAGTCGCTCCTTCTAGCGATAAAGCGACTTTGGTCGCAAGAGGTCATTGTGGGGGTTCCCACAAAGGATCAAGGATTGAGACTCTGTTCCAATCTTTCTATGGTCCGAAAACCAAATGGGGACGACAGACCCACTTTGGATTTGAGAGATCTGAAACGATTCCCAAGGATGCAGTCCTTTTGTTTGGAATCAATTCAGACAGTAATCTCCGTCCTGCAGGGAGGAGAATTTCTGATGTCAATAGGCATCAGAGATACAGGCCTATATGTGCCCAGTTTTCCTGCTTAACTGAAGTGTCTGCAGGCAAAGATCACTGCTCTAAGGGAGCTGATTCTGACAGTCAGGGCCAAGAAGGGTCTTTCTGTCCGCCTTTGTATGAGGCTGCAGGGGAAGATGGTGGCTTCATTCGAAGCAGTTCCCTATGCGCAGTTCCAAGCAGAACTGTTGTAACACAGTATTCTGTTGACCTGGAACAGGAAGGTGCAGGCATAAGTCTTTCCAATGCACCTATCGCATGCGATGCGTCAGAGCCTCAGCTGATGGCTCATACCCGAAAACCTACAGAAGGGGAAATCCTTCCTACCGGTTGCCTGGGATCCTCTTGCAGGCAGGACGGATGCGTTGGTGATTCCGTGGCATCGGCTCTCACCGATTTATGCATTCCCTCCCATTCTGCTACTGCCACGGCTCCTTCGCAGACTCAGGCAAGAAGGGAAGTCGGCACTTCTGGTGGCCCCCGTTTGGCCCAGAAGAACCTGATAAGCAGAAATAGCAGGGATGATGGTGGGTTTCCGGTGGACCCTACCGATACACCCAGACCTGTTAGCTCAAGGTCCGGTGTTCCAGCCTGCCTCACAAATGCTAGATTTGACGGGTGGGCTATTGAATCCCACGTTCTGAAAAATCGTGGGCTTTCAGGTCCTGTCATATCTACCTTGATCAATGCAAGGAAGCCAGCTTCCAGAATGATTTATCATAGAGTCTGGAAAGCTTATGTATCCTGGTGTGAATCCAGGGGTTGGCATCCCAGGAAATATGTCATAAGTAGAATTCTGGATTTTCTACAATTAGGATTAGAGATGAAGCTGGCCTTGAGTACCATCAAGGGCCAGGTGTCGGCCTTATCAGTGTTGTTTCAACGGCCGCTTGCTTCGCATTCTCTGATCCGAAACTTTATGCAGGGGGTGATGCGTCTCAATCCTCCAGTTAGGGCGCCCCTAAACCCCTGGGACTTGAACTTGGTTCTATCGGTGTTACAAAAACAGCCTTTTGAACCAATACGTCAGATTCCTTTTGGTCTTACTGACGAGGAAACTAATTTTCCTGGTAGCTATCTCTTCTGCTAGAAGAGTATCAGAAATAGCAGCTCTTTCCTGTAAGGAGCCTTACCTGATTATACACAAGGATAGAGTGGTACTGCGCCCTCATCCTAGTTTTTTACCGAAGGTGGTTTCAGATTTTCATCTAAACCAAGACATTGTGCCACCTTCCTTTTTTCCAGAACCTTGTTCTTCGGAAGAAAGGTCATTACATTCTTTGGATGTAGTAAGAGCAGTCAAGACCTATCTGGAGGCAACTGCTCAGATTCGCAAGACGGATGTCTTGTTCGTGCTGCCGGAGGGTCCCAATAGAGGACAGGCAGCGTCAAGAGCGACCATTTCTAAATGGATTCGACAGTTGATTTATTCAAGCTTACGGTTTGAAACGGAAGATTCCTCCGTTTCAGATCAGGGCACATTCCACAAGGGCTATTGGTGCTTCTTGGGCAGTGCATCACCGGGCCTCTATGGCTCAGATCTGCAAGGCCGCAACCTGGTCTTCAGTTCATACATTCACCAGATTCTATCAGGTGGACGTGAGAAGGCATGAGGATATCGCCTTTGGGCGTAGTGTGCTGCAGACAGCGGTACAGGGTCCTCAGGTCTGATAGCACCCTACTTGGTTGTGATTCCCCCCCCCCCTCAGTTGGCATTGCTTTGGGACATCCCATCAGTAATTACTGTGGCTCTGTGTCTCGTGATGTCCGAGAAAAGAAAATAGGATTTTTTATTACAGCTTACCTGTAAAATCCTTTTCTTTCGACGGACATCACGGGACACAGAGGTCCCGCCCCTCTTCTAATACACCTATACTGCTTTGCTACAAAACTGAGGTATCCCTGGAAGGGGAGGGGTTATATAGGGGGTTGAACTTCCTAATTAGGGTGTGACCAGTGTCCAATACCTAGTGATACCCTATAACCCATCAGTAATTCCTGTGGCTCTGTGTCCCGTGATGTCCGTCGAAAGAAAAGGATTTTACAGGTAAGCTGTAATAAAAAATCCTGTTTTTTTAAAGGGACAGTATAAAAATGAAAGTAAATTTAATGGAAAAAAAAATTAAAGCGCCCCATCCCTCTGTGCGCGTGCACAGAAGCGAACGCAGACATAAGTCGCGCCCCCAAATTTGTTAAGTGTTAAAACCACACATGTGAGGTATCGTTGTGATCGTTAGAGCGAGAGTAATAATTCTAGCTCCAGACCTCCTCTGTGACTCTAAACTGGTAACCTGTAAAAATGTTTAAAAACCGTCGCCTATGGAGATTTTTACAGTAGTTGGTCGTCATTACATGAGCGTGCGGACTTTTAAAACGTGACATGTTGGGTACCTGGTTACTCGGCGTAACATTTTTCATATTATACAATAAAAATTAAGTCAACTTTACTGTTTTTTATTTAATTCCTTAACCACCTCAATACTGGACACTGTTTGTAAAATCAAACCAGGGGCTAGTTAGCTGCTCTGATTGCTATTACAAGAGAACTGAAAACGGTGACTGCAGGCATGATCCAGGTATAACCACCGATGTACTAGTACGTCACTGGTCGATCACTGATTAATGCCTAGTACACACAATGAGATTCTCGGACGTATGCTTGTCTGTTTTTTTTTTTTTTTGTTTTGTTTTTTTGTGCATGCTAATCTCATATCAAAAATAGAGAGGTTACGAAAATTCTCGCACAACAGAAACAAAATTCGAAAGTGATTTCATGTATCGTAGTGTATTTGTATTGCATTTTCGAAAAACTGTGCTGATTTAAACGAAAAAGCGTACAATCTGGCGTCGTACAAAAATATTAAATTTTCATGCATGTCCGATCGGATAATATCAGATGAACTGTCATGATTGGCTCTCGAAAGCTCTGTACGAATGATCAGATTATACAATCGCTTTCAAAGTATTTTTCGTAAGATTTTCTGATCGTGTGTACGGGGCTTAAAGGGCTTGTAATCCCTCAAGGTTTTTCACCTTAAAGCGGACCTTCAGTCTTTTTTTTTTTTTCATCTTTCCATCTATTAAATCTTCTGCCCTTGTTGTTGTTTTTACCTTTTTGGATAGTAAAACATTTTTTTTCCTGCCAGTAAATACTTTATACAGCCCACTTCTTGTTTCTTGTCTGGTCATAAGCCTAGGCCAGTGATGGTGAACCTTGGCACCCCAGATGTTTTGGAACTACATTTCCCATGATGCTCAGCTACACTGCAGAGTGCATGAGCATCATGGGAAATGTAGTTCCAAAACATCTGGGGTGCCAAGGTTCACCATCACTGGCCTAGGCTTATGACATCATGCACAGCTCTCTCTCTTTCTCACTCTCCTGAGTTTGCCAGGAAGGGAAAGGGATGAGTCATAAGAGGGCCAATGAGAGCTGCAGAGCTAGAGGTGTAAATCCAGGAAGTGAACAGGCAGCAGCTTTAGCCCGTGAGTTTGTTTTTAAAGTTTTCCTTCACCCGATGGTACAAATACACTATATTGCCAAAAGTATTGTGACGGCCTGCCTTTACACGCACATGAACTTTAAAGGCATCCCAGTCTTCGTCTTAGCTAACCAGCGGTGCTTTGCAAATCCTTTTTTCATGACCTCTTTTTCCTTTTTTTTTTTTTTTTTTTTTTTTCTTTCTTTACAGAGCCCAGAAATGGTGAGTGCGGTGGGCAAACTAAGCTACAACCAGCTGGTGGAAAAGATTATAATGTGCAAGCATTCGCCCGACCTGAACCAGGTGACCGAAGGTAAAAACTCCCAATATACATTCATCCCTTATCCTTTTTTTTTGAGGGGGAGGGGGGGACTTTTTAAAGGAGAGCAGCAAAGTATAATTTCTTTCTCGTACATCACGGGACACAGAGCCACAGTAATAACTGATGGGTTATATAGGTATCACTAGGTGATTGGACACTGGTCACACCCTAACCAGGAAGTTCAACCCCCTATATAATCCCTCTCCTTGCAGGGGATACCTCAGTTTTTTAGCCAGGGTCTTAGATGTTGGACGTGTAAAGATGTCCTGTGCTGAGCTCCAAAGGGAATATCCTATATCCTATACTGGGGCAAGCCAGGCGAACCGGATCCATTTCAAAGTGTCCTTTCTAGGCCGAATTGGATGGTACCCGGGCCTCGTGTCCAACAGATTTGTGGCAAGGACAAAAGATCCTCTTGCATGCGGGATGGATGCGTTGGTGATTCCGTGGCATCGGTTCTCACTGATTTATGCATTCCCGCCTATTCTGCTACTGCCACGACTCCTTCGCAGGATCAGACTGGAAAGGAAGTCAGTACTTCTGGTGGCCCCCGCTTGGCACAGAAGGACTTGGTATGCAGAAATAGTAAGGATGATGGTGGGTTCCCCGTGGACACTACCAGTACGCCCAGACCTGTTCTCTCAAGGTCCAGTGTTCCATCCTGCCTTAAAATGCTAAATTTGACGGTTTGGCTATTGAGACCCACGTTCTGAAGTTGTGGGCTTTTAGGTCCTGTCATATCTACCTTGATCAATGCAAGGAAGCCAGCTTCCAGGATGATTTATCATAGAGTCTGGAAAGCTTATGTAGCCTGGTGTGAATCCAGAGGTTGGCATCCCAGGAAATATGTCATAGGTAGAATTCTTGATTTTCTACAATTGGGGTTAGAGATGAAGCTGGCCTTGAGTACCATCAAGGGCCAGGTCTCGGCCTTATCAGTATTATTTCAATGGCCACTTGCTTCACATTCACATGCTTCACATTCTTTGGTCCGAAACTTTATGCAGGGGGTGATGCGTCTTAATCCTCCGGTTAGGGCGCCCCTAAACCCCTGGGACTTGAACTTGGTTCTGTCTGTGTTACAGAAACAGCCTTTTGAACTAATAAGTCAGATTCCTTTTGGTCTTGTTGACAAGAAAGTTAATTTTTCTGGTGGCCATCTCTTCTGCTAGAAGAGTATCAAAATTAGCAACTCTTTCCTGTAAAGAGCCTTATTTGATTGTACACAAGGATAGAGTGGTACTGCGCCCTCATCCTAGTTTTTTACCAAAGGTGGTTTCAGATTTTCATTTAAACCAAGACATGGTTGGGGGGCGTGGCCTGGAGCGGCATGCAGTAGGACGCAACTAAGCAAAGCTCCGCCGGCCATTGATCCTTTTATAATCTCCTGGGACCGCTAAACCGCTTACCTCAGCCCACAACACACCACCACCGAACCGGCAACTTGCAGGGGTCATGTCACCTACCAAAAAGGCATCTACAGCGGCCGCAAAGCTGCAACAATACCGCTGGCAAGGCACGGACCCCTCCAGCCAAGATGGCGCCGCCGCGCTGGAAGAAGAACCTCCTGCTGGGACAGGCACAGCGAGGGTGTTGGAGGCGATCTCATCATGCCAGGAAGCTGTTACAGCATGCCAGACATCCCTCACAGCGCGGATAGAAGAAGTTAAAGTGGACATTTCACTGGTAAGGCAGGATTTCCAAAAATTAAAAGGCAGAGTCACTGAGGCAGAGACTAGACTGAGCAATATGGAGGATTCCCTCCCCCCCCTGCAAAATACAACATCTGAGCTGCAGCATCAAGTGAATCAATTGATTCAGAAGCAGGATGACATTGAGAATCGCCTCAGGCGATGCAACCTCAGATTTGTGGGTCTCCCTGAGGGGTCAGAGGGGAGAGACCCCCCCACGTTCCTTGAAAATCTGCTTTGCGATACATATGGAAGAGAATCTTTTTCCCCAACATTTGCGGTAGAGCGCGCACACCGCCTGTCGGGCAGACCGCCACCACCTGGAGCCCCCCCCGCGCACGTTTATCGCAAAGTTCCTGAATTACAGGGACAGAGATGCCATACTTCACCTCAGCAGAGCGAAGGGGAACATTTCCTTAGGAAACAAAATGATAGCAATCTACCCGGACTTCACAGCAGAGGTGCAGCGAAGAAGGCGCACATTCATGGAGGTCAAAAGGCGCCTTCGCATAAAAAACATCAAGTATGCCATGCTCTTCCCGGCTCGCCTCCGTGTGGAGGTAGAGGACAGAGCACACTTTTTTGAGGATCCAGAAGCCGCCATCGCCTGGCTGGAACAGAGGGAAACCCACGGATAAGTCCTAGCATTTCTCATACTCACCTCTGCGCCTATGTCAATTTGTGACCCTTACAGATTTTCCATCCTACTGCACCCTGTCTTTTCACACGGAATGACTCCAAATCTGAAACCCCATATAAAATCATAGGATGAACTGTCCGTCCTCCCACTTTCTTCCTATCCCCCTTATTATCCCCCGGTGATGGATGACTGCTCATCAACTTCACTTGGATTGGATTTACCCCTGAACACAACTGACCACGGCCGGACTCCAATGAAAGCCACAGCTACACATCTTTTCATGAACACCCGGCTGGCAACAAACCGTGAGACTTTTTACCCTACAACAACCGGTACAATTGAATCAACGGGTTTCTTATAGCCCCTTACCACTGAGACACACCTCGGGTACTTACTCATACTTTTCCTAACAGAGTCCACACATGCAACTGACGGAGCTAACTAATGTCTTAAAAGTACTCACCACGGGCGGTGAGTCAAGTCCTGAAATGCGCAACGACACGCAGCGTATTTTCGCCCCACGCAACACAGTTCACCACCTGAAATGGAGCACACAGTCTTCGGCAACGCTGTGCATGTGGCTTGGGACTCCTGAGTTTATTAGTATCCCTAACACAGCAACTGCCACTCACACATGGTCAAGCTCTAACTTTTTCTCCACAGGTTGGACAATGTTTATGCCCAGTTGACAGTTCGGGATCGAAGCTCGCACCAGGTTTGGAAGGTGCAGAGCAGGGTGGGGGGAAAGGGTTACCAGAATTTTAGAAGTTCTATTGTCTTACCCAATGTCTAAAAATTTAATTGCTACCAAAATAACCCCATGGTGTTTTTGCTATTGGTCACGATTTATGGTATATATGCTGAGCTGCTTGAGGGGGAGGGGAGATCTGAGTTCTGGGGCTCAATACCTCATATCCACTTATAAATGGCTAGCCTAAAATTTATCACGTGGAATATCCGCGGACTCAGGGAACCTATAAAAAGGTCGGCGGTGTTTTCACTTCTCAAGAAACAAAGAGCAGTTGTGGCTCTGGTAGAAACACAAGCCGAAGGCCTCGCACATAGAGTACTTAAGAGACCGTGGATTGGATGGGCTTTCCATTCAATGCACACTACACTCTCCAGGGGAGTCTCACTTTTAATTGCTAAAAATACCCATTTCGAGCTCCAGGACTCAGTGATCGACCCATCGGGCAGATATGTTTTTTTAAAAGCTAAGATACAGGTGAAAGCCAGTAAATTAGAATATTTTGAAAAACTTGATTTATTTCAGTAATTGCATTCAAAAGGTGTAACTTGTACATTATATTTATTCATTGCACACAGACTTATGCATTCAAATGTTTATTTCATTTAATTTTGATGATTTGAAGTGGCAACAAATGAAAATCCAAAATTCCGTGTGTCACAAAATTAGAATATTGTGTAAGGGTTAAATTTTGAAGACACCTGGTGCCACAAACTAATCAGCTGATTAACTCAAAACACCTGCAAAGGGCTTTAAATGGTCTCTCAGTCCAGTTCTGAAGCCTACACAAACATGGGGAAGACTTCAGATTTGACGGCTGTCCAAAAGGCGACCATCGACACATTGCACAAGGAGGGAAAGACACAAAAGGTTATTGCTGAAGAGGCTGGCTGTTCTCAGAGCTCTGTGTCCAAACACATTAATAGAGAGGCAAAGGGAAGGAAAAACTGTGGTCAGAAAAAGTGTACAAGCGATAGGGATCACCGCGCCCTAGTCAAGATTGTGAAAAAAAACCCCTTCAAAAATGTGGGGGAGATTCACAAGGAGTGGACAGCTGCTGGAGTCAGTGCTTCAAGATCCACCACCAAGAGACGCTTAAAAGACATGGGTTTCAACTGCCGCATACCTCGTGTCAAGCCACTGTTGACCAAGAAACAGCGCGAAAAGCGAAAAGCGTCTCACCTGGGCTAAGGAAAAAAAGAGCTGGACTGCTGCTGAGTGGTCCAAAGTCATGTTTTCTGACGAAAGCAAATTTTGCATTTCCTTTGGAAATCGAGGTCCCAGAGTCTGGAGGAAGACAGGAGAGGCACAGGATCCACGTTGCCTGAAGTCTAGTGTAAAGTTTCCACCATCAGTGATGGTTTGGGGTGCCATGTCATCTGCTGGTGTCGGTCCACTCTGTTTCCTGAGATCCAGGGTCAACGCAGCCGTCTACCAGCAAGTTTTAGAGCACTTCATGCTTCCTGCTGCTGACCTGCTCTATGGAGATGGAGATTTCAGGTTCCAACAGGACTTGGCGCCTGCACACAGCGCAAAATCTACCCGTGCCTGGTTTACGGACCATGGTATTTCTGTTCTAAATTGGCCAGCCAACTCCCCTGACCTTAGCCCCATAGAAAATCTGTGGGGTATTGTGAAAAGGAAGATGCAGAATGCCAGACCCAACAACGCAGAAGAGTTGAAGGCCACTATCAGAGCAACCTGGGCTCTCATAACACCTGAGCAGTGCCAGAAACTCATCGACTCCATGCCACGCCGCATTAATGCAGTAATTGAGGCAAAAGGAGCTCCAACCAAGTATTGAGTATTGTACATGCTCATATTTTTCATTTTCATACTTTTCAGTTGGCCAACATTTCTAAAAAATCCCTTTTTTGTATTAGCCTTAAGTAATATTCTAATTTTGTGACACATGGAATTTTGGATTTTCATTTGTTGCCACTTCAAATCATCAAAATTAAATGAAATAAACATTTGAATGCATCAGTCTGTGTGCAATGAATAAATATAATGTACAAGTTACACCTTTTGAATGCAATTACTGAAATAAATCAAGTTTTTCAAAATATTCTAATTTACTGGCTTTTACCTGTATATCGAGACTTGATTCTCCTCATGGCATTTTATGTTCCACCACCATTCAGCGCGACTGTTATAGCTGCCGGGTTCGATTTCATGACCCTGCACTCTAACATCCCTGCTGTGTGGCTTGGTGATTTCAACAATGTACTTGATCCAGCCCTAGACAGACTTAATATGTCAACCACAGAACCAGTGACGTCTCACCCCACAAGATTCGCCAGACTCCTATCTGACTTTAACCTAGTAGATACATGGAGAGCCAGGAATCCTGTAGACAGACAATTTTCCCCATTCATCTTTCAGGACAGCACCATAGAGAGACACCGGCTCCTCCCCTCTTAGGAAACACCGCCTTCCAATTCAATATTTAAATCTCATCTTCCCAACGGCCCCTCAGTTCAGGTGTTTCCTCCGGTGGGGAGACACTGCTTGGGAACCAAGGCGGATCAGTCAGGGAGACTGAAGCCAAACAATCTGTCTGTGGAAGAGGGGGAGTCGGGTCTCTCTAGCTCTTTCCCTCTATTATTTTTTATTCAGTCAGGTAAAGGCTGGGGAAGCCATACTTACCTGTTTTTAAACTGAATTAGCGCGCCTCAGCCTCTCTTGGAGAAAGAGACAGCTAAGGGGGTCTGTATTTCTTCTGCCTAGGGGGGCGCTGTGGGAAGTGCCTGAGTCTCTCCTGCTTGCTCAAGCAGCCAGCGTCTGAAGCTCTATGGCCGGGTCGGATGACGGGTGACGTCAGTTCCGGCGAGGGCGGGCACTTCCGACGATTCCGCGTCTTCCGGTTCTGGACGCGGAGAAAGAAAACGGACCGAGCGTTCGGCTGGTGCGACCCTCTTGCCTTGCTGTAGAGTCAGCTATCGGGGGAAACGATCGACCACCATCCTCAGCGGACATGTCGGAGACAGAGGTCTCTAGAACTGCTCCAGGAGACAGTAGCACCAGCCATGCTAAGGTAAGTGGAACCCTGGGGTGGTGTTCCCTTACCTAAATCCCGATAGCTTCACGGGTGTTCTCCCCTCACTGGTGGTCGGGGGGAAGGGGAGTGTGTCTGGGACCCTGGTGGTGGTTGGTCCTGGGGGGGGCACTCCTGGTGGACCTCTGTAGAAGCACTGGTGGGATTGGGCATTTATGGCGACTCTCTCTCTCTCTCTCTCTCTTTCTTTTTCAGAAAGCCACAGAGAAAAGCAAGTCGCCTCATGGTTCAAAGAAAAAATGCCCCTCTTGTAGAACTAGTATGGGGGAATCCTGGTCCAAGGCACTTTGCAAGGAGTGCATTGATGGATTGGTCAGGGAACAGGCAGCAGAACAGGGTACAGATCTTGCTGCATCCGTCAAGGAGCTTTCTAGCACCTTTCAGTCCTTTAAAGCACTCTTTTCCAGCTTCCAGTTGCCGCAAGCCCAAAGCAGTCCTTTACCAGTGCAGCAGAGTGTTACACCTAGCCCAGTGGATACTCCCTCTGTTAGTGGAGAGAGACCAGGGGGCTCCAGAGTGGATATTGAGGAGGAGCCAGATAGCACCGCTTCAGATTCTCAAAGGGAATCGGATGTGGAGGAAGTGGATGGGGAATCCACAAAAACCTCTCGCTATAAGCTTTCCCTGGATGAAGTGGAGGAGCTCTTGGGAGCTATTCACACCACTTTGGGTATTCAGGAAGAAAAGAAGGTGTTATCGCTCCATGACCAAATGTACAAAGGTCTTGGGGAACAAAAAAGGAAGGATTTCCCAGTCCATGATGTATTGGTTGAGGCCATAAAGAATGAATGGAAAGATCCTGAGAGAAAACCTTTCTTTTCAAGGGCTTTAAAGCGAAGGTTTCCTTTTTCAGAAGGGGAGTCTCTAGTCTGGAATAAGACCCCTAGGCTGGATGCTGCTTTTTCTCAGGTTTCCAGGCAAACAGATCTGGCCTTCGAGGACATGGGGGTTCTTGTAGACCCCATGGACAGAAGGATGGACTCTCTCTTAAAAAAGTCCTGGGATTCATCACAGGGAAACCTTAAGCCTGCCATGGCGGTCACAGTAGTGGCCCGCAATATGGAATATTGGCTTACGCAGATAAAAGCGCATATTGAGGCAGGAACGCCAAAAGAGACTATTTTGGCTTCCTTCCCCATGCTACTTAAGGGTGTAGCGTATATTGCGGACGCTTCCGCCGAATCAGTGCGCATGTCCGCAAGGTCTTCAGCCCTCACTAATTCGGCTCGAAGGGCTCTATGGCTTAAGACGTGGCAAGGAGACAGCGCGTCTAAAGTTAAACTCTGTGGAATTCCCCTCACAGGAGATCTCTTGTTTGGCCCAGGTTTAGAGACCGTTTTAGACCGGACGGCCGATAAGAAAAAGGCCTTTCCCATTAAAAAGAAATTTGGGGAGCAGGCTAAAAGAAAGTTTCGCCCTCAAAGAAAATTTGAAGCCCCAAAAGGAGAGCGGCAGAAAAAAGCTTGGGGGCAGAAGGGCAAGGGGCGGGGAGGGGCGATTTCCACGGTGGGAGGAAGATTGGGGGCCTTCCTCCCACAATGGGAGATGATCACCTCCAACCAGTTTGTGTTAGGGATCATAAGAAGAGGTTACCAGCTAGAGTTCTCAGAACCCCCTCAGCACAGACTTCTGGTCACCGAGCTGCCAAAGTGTGCAGAGAAAGCGTCAGCTCTTCTATCCTCCCTACAGGAGTTAGAGGAACAAGAGGTGATAGTGAGGGTGCCTGTAGAGGAGACAGGCAGAGGCTTTTACTCCCACATTTTTGTGGTCCGCAAGCCGTCGGGAAAATTCAGACTTATCATGAATCTGAAGCCTCTGAATGTCTCAATCACCTACAGGAAATTCCGGATGGATTCTATCTATTCGGTAAAAGCACTTCTTCCCCCAAATTGCTTCATGGCGTCAATAGACTTAAAGGACGCTTATCTGCACATTCCAGTCGCAGAAAGTTACCAGAGGTTTCTCAGACTGGCGGTGAAAACTGGGGAAGGAACATTTCATCTACAGTTCAAAGCACTCCCCTTTGGACTATCCTCTTCCCCCCGCATCTTCACCAAAGTGATGGTGGAGGTCCTGGCTTTCTTGCGGCTCAGAGGCATCTCTGTAGTCGCGTACCTGGACGACCTGCTCCTGTTTGCTCCTTCCCCGGAGCAGTTGTACCAGGATCTTCAGGTAGCAAGAGACAGCTTAGAAAACCTGGGATGGCTCTTGAACCTGGAAAAATCCAGTTTGGTTCCGGCCCAAAAGGTCACCTTCCTGGGCTATGTACTGGATTCGACAAAACAAAAAGTGTTCCTTCCAGCAGAAAAAATCCAGAAGGTGGACAGAGCAATATTACTGCTCCAGGGCAGCAGTCAGATCTCAGTAAGGAAAGCCATGTCCAGCATCTCTGGACTCCCTTATATCTGTGCCAAGTCAGGTCAAAAGGTCCCTCTGGTGGTGGAGGAAAGGGTCCAATCTCTCACAGGGTCTGGAGTGGGTTCTTCCAGTGTCCAGAACGGTTACGACCGATGCAAGCGGCACAGGGTGGGGAGCACACCTAGATTCCAAGATGATACAAGGCACCTGGAAAAAAGAAGACGCAAAGAAGTCCTCGAACTGGAGGGAACTGAGAGCAATAGAGTTGGCTCTCAGAGCTTTTCAGAAAGAACTCCTGGGACAGCATGTGAGGGTCCGTTCGGACAACTCATCAGCAGTGGCCTACATCAACAGGCAAGGGGGAACCAGGAGCAAATCCTTGTGGGGTCTGGCAGAATCCATCCTCAGGTGGGCCGAAGGGAGCATTCTCTCTCTTTCTGCAATACATCTGAAGGGGGAGCAGAACCAAGTGGCAGACTTTCTGAGCAGAAAAATGCTGAAGGAAGGCGACTGGTTCTTGAATCAGGACATCTTCGAAATGATTACTCGGAAGTGGGGGGTTCCCTCTGTGGATCTCTTCGCCTCAAAGGCAAATACAAAAGCTCGTCTGTTCTTTTCCCTAAACAGATGGGACGGAGCAGCCGGGGTGGATGCACTAGCTCAGAGCTGGCGTTTCTCAAGGTGTTATGCCTTCCCCCCCTCCCGTAATGATTCCAGCAGTTCTGAGAAAATTTTGGTCAGAAGACACAACCCTCATTCTGATAGCACCACACTGGCCAAGGAGGCCGTGGTTCTCTCTCTTGAAGAGTCTGACAGTGGAACCTCCCTGGATTCTACCTATCCAGGAGGATCTTCTCTCTCAAGGCCCAATCTGTTGCCCTCAGGTGGAGCGATGGAACCTCGCAGCGTGGCTACTGAGGAAGAATTGCTGAAGGGCAAAGGTTTCTCGGATCGGCTAGTAACAACTCTCCTAAATTGCAGGAAAAGAGAGACGCAAGCCATTTACCTAAAGGTGTGGAAACGCTTTAACAGTTGGTGCACAGAAAGCTCCTTCGATGTACAAAGTTCTGTAGCAGTATTAGAGTTTCTGCAGGCAGGAGCGGACAAAGGATTAGCCCTTAGCACCTTGAAAGGACAGGTATCGGCACTAAGCGTTTTCCTGGAAAAGCCACTAGCTATAGATCCTTGGGTAGCTAGGTTTTTTAGAGCTTTAGGCAGACAGAGGCCTGTTAAAAGTTCCCCATTCCCAGTGTGGGATCTTTCCTTAGTTTTACAGTCTCTTACAGGGGATCCTTTTGAGCCATTGGAATCCTGTACCTTGAAGTTGATCACCCTCAAAACAGTGTTTTTGGTGGCGATCACCACAGCAAGGAGAGTAAGTGAACTTGAAGCCCTTTCTATTAGGGCGCCTTTTTTTCAGGTTTTTCCGGACCGTTTGATTTTTAAAACGGATCCGGCCTTTTTGCCAAAAGTGGCCTCGAGTTTTCATAGGGGCCAAGAAATTATTTTACCTACCTTCTGTTCGAATCCTGTGAGGGAACAGGAGCATATTTCTCACAAACTGGACGTTAGAAGGTGCGTCCTTCAGTACTTAGATAGTACGAAACAGTTTAGGAAATCCGATTCTTTTTTTGTATTATTTTCAGGGGCTAGGAAAGGGTTCAAAGCCTCTAAACGATCAATAGCCAGATGGTTAAGGTTGGCCATTAGCCAGGCATATGTAGTCGGGGGTTTGCATTCTACCAGGGCAGTGGCAACTTCTCAAGCAGAGTGGGCTGGTGCTTCTCCGGAGCAGATCTGTAGAGCAGCAACGTGGTCCAGTTTTTCCACGTTTGTGAAGCATTACAGATTGGACCTGCTGTCAGCCAAAGACCAAGCCTTTGGGCGTAAGGTGCTGCAGGCAGTAGTCCCTCCCTAAGGTAAGGTGCTCGCTTATCCTCTCTATGGTGCTGTCCTGAAAGATGAATGGGGAAAAACGGAGTTGCTTACCGGTAACATCCTTTTCCAGGAATCTTTCAGGACAGCACTAGTACCCACCCAGGTTATTGATCATCTATGAGAACTCATCGCATGAGAACGTCAGGTAAGATAAAGATTTGTATGACGTATTCTTGTGTCTCCCCAGCTGGCCGGAGGAACTCGTGAAGAACTGAGGGGCCGTTGGGAAGATGAGATTTAAATATTGAATTGGAAGGCGGTGTTTCCTAAGAGGGGAGGAGCCGGTGTCTCTCTATGGTGCTGTCCTGAAAGATTCCTGGAAAAGGATGTTACCGGTAAGTAACTCCGTTTTTCCTGCTTCTCCACATCACACCGAGCTATGTCCCGAATAGACCTAATATTGGTATCTAAAGTGCTCCTCCCTAGACTGTCAGACGCGGGCTTCTCCCCTAGGTCCCTATCAGATCACTGCCCCTATTGGGTTATACTTACTGTTCCCCGCAACCGCCCCCCAGCAACGTGGAGGTTGAACCCTTTCTGGATGACTTTACTGCCGGAGGAGGACAACCTCTTAACGGAGTGGGGAAACTATTTCCTAATCAATGAGGGCTCTGCCTCAGTCCAGGTTGTATGGGAAGCCTTCAAGAAACACGCCCGCATGATACTAACCAACAGAATTAACAAACTTAAGAGTGTCAGAGTTGGCCATAACCAGGGCGGAGGAGAGCCTCCGAGACTCAGAAAAGATATTTCTTGAGGCCCCCACTGCAGATAGAGCTGACAACCTTAAACTCTGTTCAAGGGCGCTGACCCAGCTTCACTATGAAAAATCCAAACGAAAACTATTTTTCCATAGACGGCGATCGTTCGAACACGGGGACCGGGCGGGAAAACTCCTTGCCTATTTAATACATAGTGAAGATAGACCTCCTGTGGTAATCTCACTGCGCTCATCCAGTGGAGCTATAGAAACAGAACCGCATAGAGTTACAGACATCTTTAGAGAATTCTTTAACAAGCTCTACACAGCTACAGCCCCGTCAGACACCTCCCCCATGGAAACATTCCTGGGAGAATTGACAATTCCCCAGCTCTCTGCAGAACAGGTCGAGGAACTAGAGGCCCCACTAACAATAGACGAGATATCAGGAGCCCTGGCGGAACTCCCAGTTTCGAAGTCCCCGGGCTCGGATGGCCTACCAGTGGAGTTCTATTCCACATACTCAGAAATACTGATCCCTAGACTACTACAGCTATACGAGGCCATATTCAAAGATTCCAGACTGCCAGCGTCCATGAGAGAAGCCACCATAGTATTGATCCCCAAACCAGGGAAGGACCCACTCATCCCCGAGTCTTACCGCCCCATATCTCTACTCCAAGTAGACATCAAAATACTTGCAAAAATACTAGCCATCCGTCTCAACAAGGTAATCCTCTCCTTAATACACAGTGACCAAGCAGGGTTTATGCCGGGTAGAAATACATCCTTCAACCTTAGAAGACTATTCATAAACCTACAAGCCACGCATGACAACGCAGGGTCAAGAATAATCGTCGCCTTGGACACAGCCAAGGCGTTCGATTCAGTGGAATGGGTATACCTGTGGAGGTGCCTGGGCAGATTCGGCTTCGGCCCAAAATTTATAAAATGGGTGCAACTTTTATACCAATCCCCATCAGCAAGGGTACTAGCGAACGGATGGCCATCCGACCAATTCTTGTTATCTAGGGGCACGAGACAGGGATGTCCTCTGTCGCCTCTGCTGTATGCATTGGCGGCAGAACCCTTGGCCATAGCCATCCGGGCGCACCCGGAAATAAAAGGGCTTCGCAGGGGGGACGTGACGGAAAAAATTAGTACATACGCAGATGACACCCTACTATACCTGGATGACTCTGAGAATTCCCTGCCCCTTACACTGGACCTAATAGAACGGTTTGGTATGTTCTCCGGCCTCAGGATAAACTGGGATAAATCCCAGATATTACCCCTTGACATCTTCCCACAGTCCAAAGACAGAGCCAAACTGCCCTTACAGAGAGTAGAGATCATCAAATACTTGGGCATAAGAACCACAAGAGACCCAGCAGATTACGAGACACTCAACATAACATAACGCCGTTGTTTGCAATGCTTAAGCACAAAACACAGGTGTGGGCCCGCCTTCCATTGGGAGTAATGGGACGAATAAACCTGGCCAAAATGGTCCTCCTACCTAAAATACTCTACATGATTTGGCATTCGCCAATATACCTAGTGCTTAGACATTTCAAACTAATGGAAGCCATCATAAAGCCATTCGTATGGGGTAACAACAGACATAAAATTGCTTGGCAAAAACTTAAAAACCCCACAGATTTAGCAGGAATGGCTGTACCAGACTTCAATGCTTACTACATTGCAGCGCAATTATCCCAAATATTCCATGTGGATAAGACAGATAGGGAAAGATTCCTGCAATTGCTGTGCCCAAAGTGGTCTCAGTCATCACAAGACCCATTGACTGTGATAGCGGGGAAAACCACTGGGGAAGACAGGAACACTAACCGTAAAACGTTACTCTATCACTACACCAAGATTTGGAACCTATCCATGAACAGACTCCAACTACCAACAATAAATGAGTTCACTCCCTTGTGGCACAATTCGAACCTTCCTGAATTCGATTTGTTGCCTGACAGCGAGTTGTGGAGTTCTAGAGGGATCATTTATATACTACACATTATACATAACGGCAGGTTAAAAACCTTTGATAGACTAAAAACGGAATATACGCTCCCAAACCAAATGTTTTTCAGGTACCTGCAACTGCGCCACGCCTTTCACTCACAGTTCCCACCGGGAGAATTTCACCTGGTAAACAACCCATTAATGGAAGCACTGAAATGCCCTGACCCGAAAAAACCAATCTCCCAATTCTATTTAATGCTAACGCTACCGCAGGCCACTTCATCGGCCTACGCCCTGAAAACAAGGTGGGAAGGAGAGGTAGGCACACTGGCAGATGACGATTGGAGCGATGCTCTAGACACATGCAAACTAGTGTCCCCCAGACTGTCAGACCGTTTAACTCAACTATTTTTGATTCACAGAGCATACCTTACGCCATTAAGACTGTCCAAATATAGGAGCAATCAGTCCACAATGTGCACAATATGCAACCAAGCTACCGGTACCTTTTTTTTCACCTTTTGTGGCAGTGCCCACAGATCCAAGCGTATTGGGCACAAGTGGTGCGCTTCCTCCATGATACAATGGGCTCTCCTGTAACACTGCAGCCCAAACTTTGCCTTCTAGGAATTCTATCAGACCCCGAGATAAATAAATTTCAAAAGGTATTTGTACATGAAACACTCTTTTCTGCTCGAAAAGTCATTGCTAGAGTTTGGATGAGACCTAACCCCCCGGGGTTCTCACACTGGCTGGCAGAAGTCAATAACACATTACCATATAACAAACGAATCTACATACACAGAGGCTGCCCTCTAAAATATGAACAAATATGGGATAAATGGACTCAGTCATCTGATACTTGCACTTGAGAACAAATTAGGTAACGGGGTAGTCCGAGGACCAACCCTCTCCCACGTCACGCATGCTGAGATACTGCAGCACGACCCAGCCAAACTAGTAAGATAAGACCAATTAACTCTATACATACACCATGGGAAAGAAGGAAAAAAGAGATCAGACATGGGTTACAGTACTGTATACGAATTTTATTTGTACGTTTTGGAAAATGTATTGTTATTCTTTTTGGTTTTCATTATGTACACTGTACTCCTTTTTTTTTTTTTTTTTTTTTTTTTTTTTTTTTTTTTCTCCTGTCAATGCTCAATAAACATACATTTAATGAAAAAAAAAACCAAGACATGGTTCTGCCTTCCTTTTTTCCAGATCCCTGTTCTTCGGAAGAAAGATCTCCTACATTCTTTGGTTGTAGTAAGAGCAGTTAAGGCCTATCTGGAAGCAACTGCTCAAATTCGCAAGACGCATGTCTTGTTCGTGCTGCCAGAGGGTCCCAGTAGAGGACAGGCAGCGTCAAAAGTTACCATTTCTAAATGGATTTGACAATTGATCATTCAAGCTTACGGTTTGAAACAGGAGATTCCTCCGTTTCAGATCAGGGCACATTCCACAAGGGCTATTGGTGCTTCTTGGGCGGTGGCTCGATGGCTCAAATCTGCAAGACCGCAACCTGGTCTTCAGTCCATACATTCACCAGATTCTATCAGGTGGATGTGAGAAGGCATGAGGATATCGCCTTTGGGCGTAGTGTGCTTCAGGAAGCGGTACAGGGTCCTCAGGTCTGATTGCACCCTACTTGGTCGTGGTTCTCCCCCCTCCCCCTCAGATAGCATTGCTCTGGGACATCCCATCAGTAATTACTGTGGCTCTGTGTCCCGTGATGTACGAGAAAGAAAATAGAATTTTTAATAACAGCTTACCTGTAAAATCCTTTTCTTTCGATGGACATCACGGGACACAGAGGTCCCGCCCCTCTTCTAATACACTTGTATTGCTTTGCTACAAAACTGAGGTATCCCTGTAAGGGGAGGGGTTATATAGGGGGTTGAACTTCCTGTTTAGGGTGTGCAAGTGTCCAATCACCTAGTGATACCCATAACCCATCAGTAATTACTGAGGTTCTGTGTCCCGTGATGTCCATCAAAAGAAAAGGATTTTACAGGTAAGCTGTTATAAAAAATCCTATTATTGCATTTTTGTTTTTTTTAACACTGAACAATGTTACAGTAAAGACACCAATTCATCTAGCCCATGTAATGTACTATTAGGAAAACGTAATCCATAATCCTGTCTTGGGCTCCATTCACTTGTGCGACACATGAGACACACACAAGTCGCACATTCAATTGTGCGACTTGACATGAGACTTTGGGCACTAAAGTCACATAAGTCGCACCCCATGTTTTTTCAATGACAACCGTTCAGATATGTGTGACTTAAAAGTTGCAGCGCCTTTAACCACTTCAGCCCCGGGATATTTTTCCATATTAATGACCAGGCCATTTTTTGCGATACGGCACTACATTACTTTAACTGACAATTGCGCGATCGTGCGACGCTGTACCCAAACAAAATGTATGTCTTTTTTTTTTTTTTTTTTCCCTACAAATAGAGCTTTCTTTTGGTGGTATTTGATCACCTCTGAATTTTTTTTTTTTTTTTTTTTTTTTTTTTTTTTTTTTTTGTTATTTGGTGTATCTTTAGACCTCTCTGGTTCATCATTCTTCCTCTTTTTATTGCAGGTCTTCTGGCAGAACAGTTCCTGGAGTCTTCTGCGGCACAGTTGACCTATCACGGCCTGTGTGAACTGATGGCGGCTGTCAAAGAAGGCGAGCTCAGCGTCTTCTTCCGGAACAATCACTTCAGCACATTGATAAAGCACAAGGTACGGCTCTGCGCCCCCCCAGCACCCCGAATTAGAGCTCAATGCAGGCTCTCTGCTACGTACACACCTGAAGTTCTGTATATTGTTTGGTCTTGTGACCCAGGCACCCCTGCCAGACTGCATAGCCCCGTCTCGCAGCAAAGCTTGGTAAACAACACCGCTCCCCTCTCTCTCTTAGCCTGCTGATTGGATATTAAAGGAGCTGCAGCGCCAAGGGGGCCCCTCCCTGTGTTCAGTCTTGCCCCCCTTTTCCAGTCGGCACACTGCAGTAGAGTCTGATTTGTCTCCTAGTGCTCGTCCTGCCCCAGGGCCGTCCTTAATATTGATTGGACCCTGGGCAAAAATTTTCTTGGGCCCCCCCCCCCCCCAACCATGCAATTTTACTCTCCACCTGCTCTGAGACACAATAAATAGCAGCTAGACTCAAAATCAGTTTACTATATCAGATCAGGCAGCGATTAGTTGCCAGAGGTTACAGCATATCACTGCCACTTACTGACTGGTTGCTAGAGGTTACAGCACATGATTTCTGCTTGTTGGTTGGTTGCTAGAGATTACTGTACAGTAATGCTGCTCACTGATTGGTTGCTATAGGTTACAGCACATCTTCTCACTGCAGGGGGGCATGATATACATATGAATACCGCCTTTATTTACATATCAATGCCGCCGGCCTCAGCTATTTACATATGAATGCAGCTTCTATTTACATATGATTGACAGTTTACATGTAAACACAGGGTCTGCAGGTGAGTCATCTGTACACAACAATAGGATAGAGCTGGGCAGCATTAACAGCAGCACTTCACACTGAGATATTGGGACACAGCACAGGACTAAAAGGGGATTTAAACTGGGATAGTTGGCAAGTATGAGGCAGCTGCTTTGGGCCCCACAACAATGACAGGGCCCAGGGCAGCTGCCTTAAAGACGGCCCTGGTCCTCCCTCTCCCAGTCTTGCTTTGGCTGTACAGGGAATTGTAAGAATCCTATATGATAGATTCAGGTACTTTTTTATATTAGTTGCCTTTACCAATTATAATATTTGTTTTCACACAATATCTGATGTTCTGTCCGCCTGAAGTTCATAGAACTCGCTGTGCTCAAGCCAGATAGATCTGATATTCGTGTGCAGGTGACGCAGTGATGGGTAGAAAGGACGGTTGCCCTGGGTGCAGCTTGTATTTGGTGGGGGGGCGGCACGCCGCAGGTTCCTTCTACTATATAGCTGACAGGAGTAGTGACGGCGCCATCACTACTTCTGTCAGCCAAGGGCTAGAAGCAGCAAGGAGAGGAGGAGAGCACCAGTAGGAGGTGCAGGCTGTGCGCTCTCTCTCCCCTCTAAGCTCGCATATAATGAAGAGGGGCGCAATTTGGCATCTTTGCCCCTGGGCACTGGATCATCTTGTCCCAGCACTGAGGTGATGGTGCTGCTGCTGTATACCCTTCAGTATGTAACTGCTCTAAATTTTATTTGAAAATCTTTATGTGCATGTATGTGTGTGTGTATATGTATGTATGTATGTATATATATATATATATATATATATATATATATATATATATATATATATATATATATATATATATATATATATATATATATATATATATATATATACATACAAATAACTGTACACTATATTGTTTTCTATAGAGTACAAATGCAGCACATGCTATGCTTCGTGTGACCATTAGAGGGCAGCATCTGTACACTATATTGTTTTCTATAGAGTACAAATGCAGCACATGCTATGCTTCGTGTGACCATTAGAGGGCAGCATTGACAACAGAAGCCATGAATTAATGAATGGGAATGTATAGTTTTTTTTTTTTTTTTTGTTTGTTTAAAACTTTTTTATTTGGTACAAAGAAACAGTACAAAAAGCTTATTGTTTTATGCCACAAAAAGTACATTCAATGTAATCTCTACAAAAAGAATAACAAAATATATTGAGTGGTTATGTATAGTGTTTTTTAAACCGTATGCACTATATAATACAATACAAAAACTCACCCCTAAAGCAATAGGCAACATGTTCTGTGTTTGTTTTGTTTTGTTTTTGTTTTTTGTAAATCCTTTTCCATGTTCTTGATGACAGGGCCACCTGTATTTGTTGGTGACGGACCAAGGCTTTCTGCAAGAGGAGAAGGTGATCTGGGAAAGTCTTCACAACGTAGAAGGGGACAGCTGCTTCTGTGACTCCGACTTCCACCTGACTCAGCTGGAAAAGGAAGCCGCCTACGGCCCCCAGCAGCTGCAGCAGAGGCAGGTCGATCAGGTATAACCAGACGGCTCGGCCACAAATGAAAAACTAAAGGGGAACTCTGATCTCAACAAAAATACGGAGCTATACAGATCTTTAAACAAACTCCTATTGATGAGATTGACGTATCTAGTACGTGATCCGGCACTTCCGGGTTGGGGGTGCGAGAGTTTTCCGCCTGCGCTGTGGCTGTGCTGTGATAAGATGAAGCGCAAGCTGATCAGTGGGTGCCGACCGATGGATGTCCACCCACACCCCCTGATCGGCGAGGAGAGAGACAGGACGGAGCTCTGTCCTGTCAGCAGGGGATGTGCTGGATTTTGTTTCTCTGCAAAGCACATCCCTTAGTAAAAACAGCACATGGTAAACACACAAACACTGGTTGGGCACACATGTGAGTGTTTACAAAACCCACAACTATCTATATATATATATATATATATATATATATATGAGGAGGAGTTTTCTGACTATCTTATGAGGCCGCAGGACCCCTGACCCTCTGTCTGGACAGTGCTGATTGGCCTGTGCTAAAAGAAAAGGAAAAAGAAAAAACACACACCAAACTGAGCATTCTGCAGCCTGACTCCATAGACTGTTATCATGAAATTACCAGGGGACAGTGAAAGAAGGAGAGGGTCAAAGAAGACAGGATCAAACAGCCTTTTTTACACAATGAGGAGAATTAACCCCTTAGGTTCCACTACTTCTTGTGTATGTATGTGTATAAAATTTTATTTAGGGATAGATATATCTAAATACAATATATATACATACACTACTATATTACAAATTTATGTCATTTTTTTCCCCACAAATAGAAATTTATTTTGGTGGTATTTGATCACCTCTGCGGAAAAATAAAAACCGCAGAGGTGATCAAATACCACCAAAAGAAATCTCTCTTTGTGGGGAAAAAAAATGACATAAACAAAATTTATGTACAGCGTTGCATGACCATGACCGCGCAATTGTCAGTTAAAGTGACGCATTGCAAAGGCCTGGTCATGAAGAGGGGGGGGGGGGGGGAATAAAGCTGGACAAGCGACACTGAAGGCAATAACAACTAAAAAAAATTAAAAATGAAGGCCGTCCTAACCCCTTTCCACTCTATCTAGCCTGGTAAAGTAATTGTGATCTTGTGTTTTTTTTTTTTTTTTTTTTTCCCCTCCAGGATTACATGATCGCTCTGTCATTACAACAGCAGCAGCAAGGCCCCCTACCTATCAGTGACCTGGAGCTGGCCAGACAGCTACAGCAGGAGGAGTACCAACAGCAGCAGCAACAACAGCAGCAGCCGCAGGCCCCGGTACCAGGACCGTCACACTCCCCTCCACAGGTAATGTGGGGTATCAAAAAAGTCACAGCAGATGTTGTCCTCTAAACACCCCTCTATAGGCTGCCTGTAGCTGCACCCACATTTGAAGACCACATTTAAAGTGGTTTTAAGCGAACAAGATATTTTTTTTTTATTTTTTTGGTTAACAAACACTTTAAAAAAGAAAAAAAACACCTTTGTGCTGGCCACACATTATACAATTTTCTTGTTCATTTTGCTTTAATTCACTACAAATACTGCAGCTGCTGACTTTTTTAAAATAAGAACACTTACTGTACCTGTCCAGGGAGCCCGCTATATCCTCACCTGAAGCCGACCCGCCCCTTGGCTCCGGGTGGAGGCGCCGGCATCTTCAGTAAGGGAATCGGGAAGTGAGGCCTTCTGGGTTCACAGCCTGGTTCCCAACTGCGAATGCGCGAGTCGCGCTGCTTGTTCGTAATGGTCCCTGCTGTCTTCTGGGACCCCCTTCTGTGACCTGTGACCCCCTTCTGGGACTTGTGTGTCTCCCCAGAAGACAGCGGGGGGGGCAGAGGAGGGGCCGGTCATGGCGCAGTTCGCCGAGGATTTAGCGGTGGGAGAAGTGGGAGAAGTGGGAGCCAATACCTGGATTAGACAGGTATCTGCTTCCCCCTGAAAGGTGCCAAATGTGACACCGGAGGGGGGGGGGGGGGGAACGGGATCAGCGTAAGTTCCATTTCTGGGTGGAACTCCGCTTTAAATCCGAGTCAATGGCTTGGTATTTTGCACAGCTATTTTATCTAAGAGAAATTCCCAAAACATGGCCTGTTGGGGGTACTTGAGGACCAACGTTGAGAACCACTGATGTACATAATTTCACGAAAACATCACAGCACACCCCGCCCTCTGTACTCATCCCAAGAGCCCCTGGCGCAAGCAGTGGGAGGAGTTATGCAAATTTCCGAGCTGTTTAGTGTCAGTCTAGAACAGGTCTCAAACTCTCTGGTTTCCCCGCACGCTGTGAGCTTCTCACAATGTGCAGTAGAAGCTGCATGCAGCAAGTCAGATGGAGCAACGCCTCATTTCCTGGCTGAAGGACATTCAGCATCATCTGGCCCACAGGTGGCAAACTGGCCCGAAGCTTTATTTGAACTGCCAAAGGATACACGGGGGAGAGGGGGGGATGGGGAAATCTTCAGACCTCCTCTTCCTCCTTGAAGTCCATCAAGTGATAGTCTCTGAGCAGACTGTGAACCAGTCTGCGACAGTCCTCGATGGACATCCTCTCCCGCTGGTGGATGAGGCGCTTCCTGGCGCACCATAAAGTGTCCTTAAAGCAACCCAGCACCCGCCAGGCACCGTCAATGTCCTCCTGTGAATGAGTTCCACAGAAGAGTCCGTTCAACACACCAAAGTGTGTGATAGCAGTCTGTGGCACAAAGTCTTTGAGTTCGGGTTCCAAGGCCCTCAACAGGTCCTGTGCAAAGGGGCACTCCCAGAAAACATGCAGAGCAGTTTCCTCCTGGATGATGCAAAAGGGGCAGTGCCTGTATCTGCACAGGTTTCTGGCATGCATGAATGTCCTGAGTGGCAACCCCCCTTGGATTGCCATCCATGCCAAATCTTTGTGCCTGTTGGTGAGTCTCTTTGAAGAAACATTCCTCCAGACCACTTTACAAGTGGCTGAAGGGAGGCCTGGAACAGTCTCAACAGTGTCCGATGCTCTGATCAACTTGTGGATAGTTTTTGGCTTCCACAAGTCGGGCTTCACTCCATGTAGCCCCAGCTCCTTAATAAACTTGAAGGTGTCCAAGTAGTACCAAGGGGTGTCCCAGTTGTAGGGGATGGAGCTGTCCCATTTGTCCCATCCAAGGGTCCTCCAAAGAGGCAGGAGGAAAAAACGGGACATGGAGTTCCCGCCAGAGTCCACAGTTCTGTCCACCAATGTCCTGCGGATGCAGTTACAAGCAAAGCACACCCTCAGTAGTGTAGCGATGTCGGGCACGCCCTTACCGCCCTTGAGGGGTTCCTTGAACATAACCGCCCGCTTCACTCTGTCCATTTTGGAGCTCCAGATGAAGTGAAACACCGCCCTGGTGATGGCCTTACAGGTGTTAACCCGAGGGGGCCAGGCCTGGGCGAGGTACTGCAACACAGGGAGGATCTCGCTGCGGAGTACCAGTGTTTTGCCTTCGATGGTGAGTTCTCTGAGGCTCCAAAGTCCAAACTTCTGTCGCATCTTAGACAGTCTTTCCTCCCAGGACTTCAGGGCTGCACCCTCAGCTCCAAACCAGACCCCAAGGATTTTGATGAAGTCCGTCTTGACGCTGAAAGGAATTGGTGCAGAAGAAGGCAGGAACCACTTTCCGAAGAGCATGACTTCTGACTTCCCGCAGTTGACCTTTGCCCCTGAAGCTTGGCCGAAGTCCTCACAGGTCTGGGCGAGTGTGTCGATGGAGCGCCGATCAGCACAGAACACCGTCACATCGTCCATGTAGAGTGAGCACTTGACCTCCCGTCTGTCCGGTCCTGGTGCGGTGATCCCTCTGATCTCTGGGTTCCATCTGATGCTTCGGGCGAAGAGCTCTATACAACAAACAAAAAGCAGAGGTGAGAGAGGGCAGCCTTGTCTGACCCCAGACAAAATTGGAAAGGGGTCAGTTTTCCAGCCATTAACCAGCACCAAACTAGAAATGTCAGTGTACATCACATTCACATATGAACAAAACATTTCCCCAAGACCAAACCTGCGCAGAGCTCTGCACATAAACTCATGGGAGACACGGTCAAAGGCCTTCTCCTGGTCAAGACTGACCAGGGCCGCGTGCACACGGTGGCCATGAATGTACTGGACCGTGTCCCGGACAAGCGCAAGGCTGTCCGCAATCCTGCGACCAGGAATGCCGCAAGTCTGATCCGGGTGGATGATCTGTCCGATGACAGACTTCAGCCTGTTGGCCAGGACCTTGGCGAGGATTTTGTAGTCCACGTTCAGAAGAGAGATCGGACGCCAATTTTTAAGATCCGATCTCTCCCCCTTCCGCTTATACAAAATCGTGATCATCCCCTCCCTCAGTGACGGAGGCATTCTGCCCTCCACCACCATCTCCTTGTACAGCTCGAGCAGGTCCGGGCCCACGAGATCCCACAGTGCTACATAGAGCTCAACTGGGAGACCATCGCAGCCCGGGGTCCTGCCCCGCCTAAAGGATTTAGCGGCAGAGTGCAGCTCCTCCAACACCAAGGGGGCGTTGACGGTTGATGAACCTGCAGGATCAATTTGGTTAGAGATACCTGACAGGAACCTGTCGGCCGCCTGTGTGTCCGTTTCTTTCGGGGAGTAGAGGTTGGTGTAGTAGTCGCTGACCACTTGCATCACCGCCTTCTTCCCCTTCTGGAGTGTTCCGGTCTCGTCATGCAGCTCTGACAGGGGTGTGTGTCCTGAGTGAAGTTTCCTGAAAAAGAAAGAGTTACACTTCTCACCTTTCTCAAGATTCTCCACCTTGGCACGGAAGACAATGTGCCTGGATTCTTCCTCGAAGTGTCCTTTCAGGCTCTTCTTGGTGTCCTCCAGGTCCTGCCTAAAGTCCCAGCCGCAGTGATGAAGGTCCTGCAGGGACTGCAACTGACGCTGCAGTCTCCTGAGTTCCCTCCTCCTGGCGCACACACGCTGGCGTCCCCTTGCCTGAAAGAAGCTGCGCAGCTTAACCTTCACAAACTCCCACCAGTCACTTACCCTTCCGAAGAATCTCTTTTCCTCCGTCCAGGTGGCATAGGCCTCCCGGAGTTCCCCCATCAGTTCCTCGTTTTCCAGCAGGGTGCTATTCAGCTTCCAGGAACCCGGTCCGCGGGCAAAGCCCTCGCCCAGGTCCCCCCGAAAGTGAATAGCCCTGTGGTCAGAGAAAAAGCAGGGGACCATGGAGAACTCACGATGCTTGACTGTTCTTGAAGTGAGCACGAAGTCAATCCTGGAACGCACAGATCCATCGGGTCGGCACCACGAATAGTTCACGGTCCCTTTCCCTATGGATCCCACGGCGTCCTGCAAGGAGGCCTCCGAGATCATCTCCTTGAGCAGCCTAGAAGTAGCATCAAGTTTTGCGTATATGCTGGAGCTGCGCCCATCCTCCTCGATCGGACAGTTAAAATCACCGCCGATCACTACTGTTCTGGTGGTGACGAGTTGGGTCCGCAGGGTCTGGAAAAGTTCCAGCCGCGCATTCTTGTCTGGGGGGGCGTACACGTTGATGAGCCTAACTGGCTCTTCCACCCACGAGCCGTCTATGACCAAAAGACGGCCACAGACTAGCTCATGGATAGAGTCAACCGTGAAGCGCCCACCCCCTGACCAGAATGGCTACTCCTGCAGACTTGCAATCGCCACCCCCGGACCAGTAGGAGGGACCAAGGGTCCACTGGGAGGACAGATGAGTGTACCTCCTCAAGGGAGGAAGGGCGCACTCCTGAAGCATGTAGACATCACTCTGCTGACTTGAAAGAAAGGTCAGGACCGCTTGCCTTCTAGATGTATCCTTGATACTCCTCACATTGATGGAAAAGATTGAGATCTCAGCCATAATGAAAAAGGGTATGAGGGTCTAGTTAACAAGGGTCCGAACTTACCTCCCCGGAGGGGGGGGTGGCTCTTCCGTTGCGTCTTCTGCCTGTCCTGTGTTCTGGGCTAGGCCCAGCTCCTCAAGGACAGACTCCATCATCTGCTGGCTGATGGGGACGTTGGGGGGGAGGTCATGCTCTGGGTCGACCACGATCTCCTCCCCTTCCTCCTCCTCTCCTGCAGACTCTAGGTCCTCCACTACTTGCTCGGGTCCATCGCTGTCGCGTTGGACCCCGTTGGGCCGTTTGGTGGAGGTGGCGGGGTTCCTCAGCTGTTGGGCTCTCTGGCTTACGTTTCCGGCTTCCTCTTGGGCCACTGGTGGGGGTGGAGGGGGGTGGGAGGGTGGGGAAGTCCTCCAGGGAGGACAGGTTGGGGGGGGAAGGGGTGGGGAGGGGTTCTTCCGGCACAGAGGGGGTGGGTGGGGGTGTGCTGGAGGTAGGGGCAGGGGTAGGGGCAGGAGTGGACTTACCTTTGGCCTTTCGAGGTTCTTTCGGTTTTTCTGGCAGCTTCCTCCCGGATGGCTTACCCTGGCTTACAGCTCCAGCGTAGGTCCGGGTTCTCTGGGGGCAGTGTCTGAAGACATGCTCTGCCAATCCGCAAAGGTTGCAGGCTTTGGGACCTCGGACAGTCCTTGGTCTCGTGGCCTGTCACCCTACAGAACTTGCAAGCAAGCTCTGTACAATCCTTACCTATGTGTCCCGGCTGCCCACACTTGTTACAGTTGTAGGGTATGCCGGGATAGAAAAGGATTCCTGCGGAGGATCCCAGGGAGAAGAAAGGCTGCAGGTGCTGGATGTCCCCCGAAGGGTCTTTCCTCAGTTTGCAGAGCACAGACCACTTACCTATCCAGAAGCCGTTGGCATCGAAGATTTGGATCGGGTCCTTCACCACGGTGCAGAACCTCTGGAGGTAGGTGGCTATGTCCTTTCCACTGGTATGGGGGTTCCTCATGGCAACTGTCACCCGCTTTTCGTCCCGTGTTATGGGGCAGTTCGCAGTGAACTTCCGGAAAGGGGATTCAGGGCCACTGGTCTTCACCATCTCCCAGTATCTTCTGCAGACCTGAAACGACACAAAAGTTATAAAGAATATACCTCTTGTGAAGGCCTGCACAGAAAGCGTCTCCGCTTTGCTGAACCCCTGTTCCTGGATCATCTTCTTTCCGAAGATCTCCGGGGTCATGTCGGGGACTCTTCCGTCCACCTCCTTCAGCTGCAGCACGACATCCATGGCTCCAAAGCTGGGAGCCCGTCTGCAGGCTGGTCTGGCTTGGCTGGTCCTGGTCGGCTGGTGCCGGCCGGGGTAGGGGCGGGGGTTGAGGCAGCGGCATTCCCGGGCTCGGAGGAAGTGGCTGGAACGGGGTTCTTCTTCTCTTTTCCGGTCTTCTTTACGCTCTTCCCCATCGTCAAGGAATTGGATGTCGCTTCAGATGTTTCTTAGGCGGCTTCCTTCTGGTTCCTCGACGTCTTCGCTCTTTTTCGTAGCCTTTACAAAGGCTCTAGCATCTACTGCCCGGAGGTAGTAATGCGGAGTGGGGGAGGAGGGAAGACCGCAATCTCGTTCCCTGTGGGGGCTAAGCCTCTAACCCAATAGCAGCAAGTAGGTGAAGCTGAATTTAATCAACGATCCTACCAGGCCGAGCAGAGGGTACCCCACAAGGACCAATTGGCTTGGATAGATGCAAGTGGTTCTCAACGTCCTAGCTGTGGAGCAGAGACACCCCTAAGGGCTAAAGTCGATACTACACTTGATCTTAGCCAAAAGGCTGAGAAGCTTCGGGCCTGTGAACTCTTTACTCCCTCCCCTACCCCACCTTCTCCACCCCCCCCCATCACACCCGTTGCCCATTTGAATGTTATTTGACTGTATGACCGGACTTTTTTGTGAAATGTTTTTCGAAGTACTGCTTTCAGGGTAATGCGGCGTCATGCATGATGTGATGTTTCGGGTATTATTACTCTGCACAACACATTAGGCATCATACCGCAGGATGAATGTAATTTATTTGTATGCTTGGCAATGTATTGTTATGTAGTGTATTTATGCGCTGCGTCGCAATACTGAATGTACCCTGTTTAAGTATTTGTTTTTTGTATATTTTCTTGCAAAATAAAGTATACATTTTCAATCAAAAACAGGTGGCAAACTGGCGGCCCTCCAGCTGTTGCGAAACTACAAATCCCATGAGGCATTGCAGGGCTGACGGTTGCAGGGCTGACGGTTGCAGGGCTGACGGTTGCAGGGCTGACGGTTACTAGCATGACTCTCACAGGCAGAGGCATGATGGGACTTGTAGTTTCGCAACAGCTGGAGGACCGCCAGTTTGCAGGAAAACTGGTACCCAATGAATGAAAGGGGCGGGCCAGAGACAGGCTGTGAAGGAAAGGGCTAGAATGATGCTGAATGTCTCTTCAGCCAGGAAATGAGGCGGTGCTCTATCTGACTTGCTGCAGCTTCTACTGCACATTGGTTTCACTGCACACTGTGAGCTTCTCACAATGTGCAGTAGAAGCTGCAGCAAGTTGGATAGAGCGGCACCTCATTTCCTGGCTAAAGGACATTCCGCATCATCTGGCCCACAGGCTTTCAAAAAAAAACAAAAAAAAAAAACAGGTGTCAAACTGGCGGCCCTCCAGCTGTTGCGGAACTACAAGTCCATGAGGCATTGCAAGGCTGACTATTACAAGCATGACTTCCTCAGGCAGAGGCATGATGGGACTTGTAGTTTCGCAACAGCTGGAGGGCCCCCACCTGTGGGCCAAATGATGCTGAATGTCCTTCAACTAGGAAATGAGGCGGGGCTCTTATGCGACTTGCTGCAGCTTCTAATGCACATTGTGAGAAGCACACAGTGTGCGGTGAAACTAGAGTAAGCCGTTTTCAGTCCAGGAGAGGAGCGCTACAACTGTGCAAGACTGAAGGGAAGGCTTTGGAGGTGTCCCCCTTCATGCGGCGTGACTCATCGGCAATGTGTTGGGTATGACATAGACGCTCAGAAATAAACTAAGACACTCGGAAAAAAAAAAAGAAAGAATCTGTAATCTGGGTTGAGTCAGAATCTGTAATCTCATTTCCTAGGTGTGAATATTTCCCACAAATCGGTGACAAGAGGCTTCCTGCCCGCCACCTGCCGCCTCTGCTAATCCATCGTTATTTACATCAGTTACGTCACCCTGGCATAGGTAAACCCCCAGGATCTCCCTATAGATCACACTGAAGGGTGTTAATCCGGAGAGGTGGGTGGTGATTGGCTGTGTGGAGTCAATGACAGCCAGTCACAACGCATTAGTCCTGAAAGGAGGGAAGTATTCAATGATCGCTAACCTTTCCACCTGAAAAAAATGTCGGTTTGCTATGGACTGTGTATTGTAAATAATTGCTATTTTCTTTTAATACAATTTATTTATTTATTTATTTATTTATTTTTTACCTATTTTTTATTATGGATTATATCTCAGTGCTGCTCCTCTCCTGCAGCCCCTTTTGCAGCCTTTTCCTGTCTACACGTACTCCAGCGATTGGCTGCGTGACGTTTCTCAGGACAGGTTTTCTGACCGTGACAACAGCGGACGTCCTGTTTTTTTTTTTTTTTTTTTTTTTTTTTTTTTTTTTTTTAAAAAAAGGCCCCATGCGAAAAAAGATAACACAGGGGACAGAGTGTTGTCGCCCTATAACAGGAAGTGCCTAAATGAGGGTCTTCATGGCGGGATCATCTGGTATTTGTTTAATTATCCACTTACTGACTGCCCCATAGCAGATTTACTGCTACAGGGCGGCTCTCCTGTGCAGAATCACGTTTCTATACGTGCTTCCGCCTACAGGGGGCGCTTCTGCTGTGTTTTTTTTTGTTTTTTGGTTTTTTTTGTTTTTTTATTAAGGCACCGGATGTCCGCCGGCAGCCGCCGATCATCGGGCAGAGACACAGAACAGAGATCTGCCTATGTAAAGAAGGCAGATCTCTGTTCTGACGGGAAATAAATGCATTTTGTGTTCATCTCTTCCCCTAGTAAAAGCAGCACACATAAACACTGGCTAGGCAATGTTAAACCCCTTCCCAGTCAGTGTCATTAAAAGGGGAAGCTTCGCTTGTTCGCAGCACCCAGTGTCAAACCAGGCAGAGCATGTGCATCTAAAGGGATGTCAGGGATGTGTTTTCATATAAACTAAAGGCTGTTAAAAGAAGATCTGTGGCAGGATGCTGTGATCTTTTCAGGAGCTTGCCAACCACACCCACCAAACCCTCTCAAGCAACTAAAAAGCAGATAGCACAGCTCAATTCTGCAGCACGCAATGGCCAGCAGGGAGTATGCATCTCTAAAGGGATGTCAGGGATGTGTTCTTTCATATAACGCAAAAGCTCATGGAAGAAGATCTGTGGTGGGGGTGCTGTAACGTTTACAGGAGCTTGCCAAACCCTATCATGCAACTGAACAGCAGATTGCACAGCTGCAGTCTGCAGCACCCAGTGGCCGGCAGGGAGGAGCATGCATATCTAAAGGGATGTCAGGGATATGCTCTTTTATATAATGCAAAGACTCTTAAAAGATCTGTGGTGGAGGGGTGCTGTGACTTTGTCGGGAGCTTGCCAACCCCTCCCACCAAAACCCTATCAAGCAACTGATCAGCAGATTACACAGCTGGCAGCACCCAGTGTCCATCTGGGCAGAGCATGCACGTCTAAAGTGATGCCTTGTATAACAGTCTTGGCAGGCAATCCAAGGCTGGGTGTTTTTTTGATGTTTTAAAAGTCCAATGGATTTTGCTGACCTGCATTTGAGGTGCCCCTTAGGCTTCTATGTTTTGTTTTGTTTTTTTGTTTTTTAGCAATTTGGGTTTACATTTAAATTTTTTAATGTAAATTTTTTTGTATCCTCAGGCGAGGCCTCAGACTCCCGGACGTCCTCCCTCGGATCGGCGGCAGGGGCGGAAGCAGGAATCGGACTGCGTCCTTCTATAGCCCGGACCTGCATCCTCAGGAGATGGAATCCCAGTTTCACCACTAGGGGGTGCAGCACAACTCCCCCTCATTGTACAGCAGATGCCACTTTTTTTGTGCTGCGTTTGTACATGTTTCAGGCCCCTCTTTCTTCTTTTTTTCTTTTTTTTTTGTTGTTTTCTTTTTAAGCACTTACAATGTGTGACTTTTTTTTTTTTCTTGTAATATACTAGTTGAGACATTCTAAACTCAAATTCCTGATATTGCCTTTCTTGTACCTCTCTTTCTCTCTTGATGTTTTTGTACCCGAACCATAGTTAGACTGGAGGATTTCAGGGCTGCAAACAACTAAAAAAAAAAATTTTTTGTGCAGACAGAAAGATAAAAAAAAAAGTAAAATTTATTTTTTACTAAAACACTAGTGGGCGCTGTTGCTACTTGGAGGCCCTGCCAACTTGCCCATTAGGGGCCATGTAATGGGGTTTCTTTGTTTTTTTTTTAAGCCCACCCGCCAGCTGTATGCATAGTGTAGGTGGGCCTTAGGCTGTGTTGCGCCCCCCCCATATATGTCTACGGCCAGTGTAAGTGTTTTTTGTACTGGGAGCACACTCGGGTG
>JBBDGP010005169.1:0-22083 GCA_037952835.1 Lithobates septentrionalis
GGATGAGGCAATAAATGTACACAAGTGAAATGATAACATCGGCTTTATGTGAAGCGATCGGTTTAATACATGAAGGAAATCTTGCTCTGCGATATTCAGAATATTCAGATTCAGGCTGTCGGTGTTCTTGGACAGAGATCTCGGCTGCATGAATTTTCAAGTATAAATGGAATCTGTGCAACACACTGAGCCGTCCCTTTAAAACAGAACTCCAGTTTATCTCGGTCTCGGGGACCTACCCAGGCCTGGTTACTTACCGGACCCCCTTGCTCCTCCTCCTCCTTGAAGCTCCAGTCTGTGGGCGGAGCCTTGGTGTAATCACATACAATGTGGCACTATTAACAATACGTTCAGGGCCAGGACAAAGGGAGGAATGGCTGCCCTGGGCACTGGTATCATGTGAGGTGGAAGGGATTTGTGTTGGGAGGAGGAATTTGGGGGGTGGCAGGGGATAAGAATGGTTCTAGAATGGGAAGTTTTGGGAGGTGTGCTAGGAGTGGTGATTTGGGGGAATTTGTGTCGGGATGGGGAAACAGGATTTGTGCTGGGAGGGGGGGGATTTATGTTGGGAGGGGGATGGGGAAGAGGATGTGTGCTAGAAGAGGGGATTTGTGTTGGAAAGGGGGATTTAGGGGTTTGCTAGAAAAGGTGATATGGTAGACTGGGGAAGGGATTTGTGCTAGGAGGGGGATTTAGTTTTTTTGGGGTGGGGGGTTTGTGCTATTAGGGATTATGTGGGGGTTATTTGTGCTAGGAGGCAAACTTTGGGAGGAATTTGTGCTAGGATGGGTATTTGAGGGAGGGGAATTTGTGCTGGGGGGGGGGGGGGGGGTCAATGTGAAGAGGGGAAGGCAGAGGATTTGTGTTCAGGGAGGACATTTGAGGGGTAGAGGATTTGTGCTAGGAGGGTATTTTTTTGTGTGCTATTAGGGATTATGTGGGGGTTATTTGAGCTGGAGGGAGGGATTTGTGCTAGAAAAGGGGGAATTTATTCAGGGGGGGGGGGGGATTTGAAGTGCGGGGAGAGAGGATTTGCGCTCGGGGAGGACATTTGAGGGTTAGAGGGTTTGTGCTACGAGGGTGACATTTTTTTTGGGGGGGGGGGGATTTTGGCATGTTTGCCCTGATCTCTAGATGACCTTGTCCCGGCACTGCCTACATCGTACCTGGTGGGGGGGGGGGTGCAACCACATTCTGAAGCGCCTTAGAGAGGAGGCCGCAGGGGACCCGTTGCACAGATTAAATCGAACCTTCAGTCATTTTTTTCATCTTTCCATCTATTAAATCTTCTACCCTTGTTGTTGTTTTATCTTTGGATAGTAAAACATTTTTTTTTCTGCCAGTAAATCCCTTATACAGCCCACTTCCTGTTTCCTGTCAGGTCATTAGACTAGGATTATGACCTCATGCACAGCTCTCTCTCACTGTGAGAGTTTACCAGGAAAGGAAGCAGGGGTGAGTCATAAGAGGGCCAACGAGAGCTGCAGAGCTGGAGGTGTGCCTTGGTGTAAAATCAGGAAGTGAACCAGCAGCAGCTTCAGCTGCCCACAGTTAAAATGGCTGCAGCCAGACTCAGTGGAGGGAGATTTCTACAGCATATTTTGGCAGAATCACAGTATGTATAAAATAATATGCAAAGTGGTTGGAGGGAAGCTTCAGAACGGCAGAGATGTTTTTATTACAAATTATGTGAGCAGACTGCAGTTCCTCTGGTGCTAATTTATGTGTATCAGAACTTGAATAAAATCTGCAATGCAGGAATGGGGGAGGGGGTGGGGCTTACCTTGGGGTCACCCTGTTCCTCCTTAAAGGTACAGAAACAAAGTAGAGATCAGAATTTACCATTAACTTTTTTTTTTCTTTTTCGTCACTTTACTACCACTTTAACCAGCTTTCAGTGGAGCCCCAGGGTTCCTCCAGAGGGTGCTAGGGGTTGCTTGAGCAATTTCTGCCACTCAGACAAGTTTCCACTGACACCATTGATCTTTTTAGCTCTCGGTAAGGGGGGGATTCTTCCCAATGACTACAAGTGTGAGGAGCATTCTTCCCACTGACCATCACACTAATGTATCATGAGCTGGAAATATAACAATTATTATCTTGAACGTTATTTCAAGGGTTCCTCCATGTTAAAAAGGCTGAGAAAGAAAGACTTGGTTAGAAGTTCCTTCTTCACCAGCTGCATAGCTCCTCCAGGGCAGTAACATATAAAGTTGGGAAGTCTGAGGATTGCTTTGGGAATGTCAGACAAGGTACACTATACTGTCAATGGTTTGTGGACACCTGACTATCACACCCACCTACATGGCCAAAACAATGTGACCCCCCCCCCCCAGTTAATGACTGTGTTCAGGTGCCTCCAGTGATGGATACATCATACAAATACATTGTAGACAATTGTGCTCTTCCAGCCTTGTGGTAACAGTTTGGTGAAGAGCTTTTATTGTTCCATCATAACTGTGACCCCCCCCCCCCCCCCCCCCCCCCCATCCCATGTGTAAAAAAAAAAAGCCAGCTCCATAAGGACATGGTGTGACCAGTTTGATGTGGGGGAAATTGTGTATCCTACACAGAGCCTTAACCGCAACCCTACTTTTGGAAGACCTTTGGTATAATATCTTCTCACCCAACACCAGTACCTGCCCTTAACCTATGGAATACCTTTGGGATGAGGTCTTCTCATAACAAAGGTGTTCAGTAGGTTTGAGGTCATGGAGGGACTCAAGTGTCCTGCAGAGAACCCTGATCTCAACCGTACTGAACAACTTTGACATGAATAGGAAGACAACTGGTGAGTCAGGTCTTTTTTTTTTTTGGTGCTCAACGTGAGGTCCAACATGTGAGCCAGGTCTTCTCATCCAAAGTTAGTCCTGTCTTTGGAGGTTCATGATTAAAGAACTCAAATCAATAACGGAGATAGAAAAAAAGACATTATAGACAATTGTGCTCTTCCAACATTGTGGAAAATGAGAAAAGAAAGCACTTACAATGCCACATCCGTAAATTGGAGAGGGAGAAAAAAAGGGGGGGGGGTACTAGAAAAGTAACCACAGGTCGGACTTTAGGGGCATGGAAACAATAGAGAAGTAACAAAAAGAATGTTTATTGAAAAAAGTACATGATATAATCACATTGTTCAAAAGGTTAAAAATCATATGAAAATGATACAATTTGTACAATGAGCTTTGGGGGTCTACGTGTTTCGCCGTTAGGCTTCTTCAGGACACGATCAAGGTTTAAAGAAGTGAATAATATGAGCCAAAAAAAATCAAAAATATACCGCGCTGTCAAAAAACGTGAAAAAGCAGCCAGCACAACAGTTTTCATTGCTATATTTTAGAAGGTTCAAAGAAGTGACAAAAAAAGAAGAATCAGTCTCACTGTCTTATAGTGGACTAGGCTTCATGTACAACTATCCAATGGCTGTAAGGTTCCCAAAAATGTAGGGTGCTTCTAGCAAGCTATGGAGAGGTAAAGCAGCGTACACACGTGTACAGCACCTGGCTGTCTCCCAGGGGCTTGTTCGTTCGTCTCATCATTCATATCGTCCTTCTATGGGCATCTTATGCTAGGTGGGCTGTATTACACCCCGTTAGCGTACTGAGTTCCACCTGTGTTCCCTTTATTGGTTCCTGGATCTCTCAGTATGATCATCTCTTTGGCGATTGCTGATAAGAGACGCACACCTGCCCGTTTTAGCAACACCTTAATCTCATTTACTAAACTAGCTGTACACTGCTTTACCTCGCCATAGCTTGCTAGAAGCACCCCACATTTTTGGGAACCTTCCGACCATTGGATATTTGTACATGAAGCCTAGTCCACTATAAGACAGTGTGACTGGTTCTTCTTTTTTTTTGTCACTTCTTTGAACCTTGATCGTGTCCTGAAGAAGCCTAAAGGCGAAACGCGTAGACGCACAAGGGCTCATTGTACAAATTGTATCATTTTCATATGATTTTCTAACCTTCTGAACACTGTGCTTATATCATGTACTTTTTTCAATAAACATTATTTTTGTTACTTCTCTATTGTGTCCATGCCTCTAAAGTCTGACCTGTGGTTACTTCCAACTTTGTGGTAACAGTTTGGCTAAGACCCTTTTCTGTTCCAGCATGACTGTGCCCCCCCCCTGTGTACAAAGCCAGCTGCGAAAAGACATGGGGTGACCAGTTTGGTGTGAAGGAACTTGAGTGTTCTTCACAGAGCCCTGACCTCAACCCTACTGAACACCATTGGGATGAATTGGAATGCTGATCATGCCAGGACTTTTTTTTTTAGGTGCCCAATGTGAGGTCCAACATGTAAGACAGGTCTTCTCCCCCAACATCATTACCTGACCTCATAGATAGGACAAAAGATTTACCAGAAGAGTGGAGGGTATTCTAGTCACATAGCGGGCAACTCCATAATAATGGATTTGGGGAGATGGGGGCAACTCCATAAAGACATGGGGTGACCAGTTTGGTGTGGAGGAACTAGAGTGTCCTGCACAGAGCCCTGACCTCAATCAATACCTTTGGGATGAATTGCAACTTCTACTGCAAGCCAGGTCTTTTTTTTTTTTGGGTGCCCAACGTGGGCCTGACATGCAAACCAGGTTTTCTCATCCAACATCAGTACCTGACCTCACAAATGCTCACAGACACCCTCCATAATCTTGTGGAAGTCCTTCCCAGAAGAGTGGAGGATGTTAAAGGCCAAAAAGGAAGCCACCGCCATATTAATGGCCACGAGGGAAGGGTGGGCAACTTTATACTAATGGCCATGGGGGGGTGGGGAGCTCCATATTAATGGCCACGAGGGAAGGGTGGGCAACTTTATACTAATGGCCATAGGGGGGGGACCCATATTAATGTCCACGAGGGAAGGGTGGGCAACTTTATACTAATGGCCATAGGGGGGGGGCCCATATTAATGGCCACGAGGGAAGGGTGGGCAACTTTATACTAATGGCCATAGGGGGGCCCATATTAATGGCCACGAGGGAAGGGTGGGCAACTTTATACTAATGGCCATGGGGGGGGGGCCATATTAATGGCCATGGGGGGGAGCTCCATATTAATGGCTATGGTCTGGAATGGGATGTCCAACAAGCTCATGTGGGTGTGATGGTCAGCTGTCCACAAACCTTCCACTATATGGTCCCCGTTTCAGAAGACAAATCCTAATCACCTGCAGTAAACAGAAAAGAACTACATGGTAGGCTCAGTTCATGAAGGTTTACACAAAGATAAGGATCGTTATTTTAAATCATGTGATAGTAATTTTGTAATCTTTTTGGACTCTTTCGAAGATCAGGATCCTCTTCCCAGTGTTCCAGCTTTGTGAATTGACTCTTTATTATCTGATAAAAGAATCCCAGACCTGTGTGTGAGCGTTCAGTAGACGGCAGCATGGTATACAATAAAGGGGTCGTTTCAGGTTACCATATAATAATAAGTCCATTTTCGGAGTCGGTGTGGAGAAGAGACAACGGTTTCCTCTAAGAGAAGATATCCTGAGGAAGGTCCTTCCTGTACGGATAGGATGTCTGCGTTCCTGCGGACTGGACGCTCACTGACGCAATGTGGTTTGACCTCTTCACCATTTCTTCGATGCTGAGATGAGGAGAATGGGCGAGGTAGAAGGCCAGCGCCCCAATAAAGCTGTCTCCGGCCCCCTAGAAGGAAAGAGGGGTCACAGGGGGAGGTGCGGGGTCATTATAATATACAGAAGGGTCCAGCCAAAGATACAAGTGATTTCATGTTAAAGGGACAGTACACATTGTAACAAGTGAGATGATCAATGGACATTAGGAAGCCCACTGCCAATCGAGAGCCAGAGCCTGCATACTGACATTCCCAGGACCCGCCCACTATCTGCATGAAGCTTTCATTTCAAATCCCTCATAATGGGCACAGCAGGTGTACAGACCCGGAAACTCAGCACAGGGATGGTGAGAACCCCTCATAATGGGCACAGCGGGTGTACAGACCCAGGAACTCAGCACAGGGATGGTGGGAACCCCTCATAATGGGCACAGCGGGTGTACAGACCCAGGAACTCAGCACAGGGATGGTGGGAACTCCTCATAATGGGCACAGCGGGTGTACAGACCCGGGAACTCAGCACAGGGATGGTGGGAACTCCTCATAATGGGCACAGCGGGTGTACAGACCCAGGAACTCAGCACAGGGATGGTGGGAACTCCTCATAATGGGCACAGCGGGTGTACAGACCCAGGAACTCAGCACAGGGATGGTGGGAACTCCTCATAATGGGCACAGCGGGTGTACAGACCCAGGAACTTAGCACAGGGATGGTGGGAACTCCTCATAATGGGCACAGCGGGTGTACAGACCCGGGAACTCAGCACAGGGATGGTGGGAACCCCTCATAATGGGCACAGCGGGTGTACAGACCCAGGAACTCAGCACAGGGATGGTGGGAACCCCTCATAATGGGCACAGCAGGTGTACAGACCCGGGAACTCAGCACAGGGGGGCAGATTTGTAGTGGGAGGGGGTAAGCCGCCTGCAGATTAGTGCTCAGTGTTTTTGTGGGGGATTTTTGCTGACACATAATGCTCATACTTGGGGGGGGCGCAGATTGGCATGTTCGCCCTGGGCTTTAGATGCCCTTGTCCCATCACTGGACCCAATTACATTGCTGCCTCAACCCCCTCCCTCCCAAAAATAAAACACATTCATTAAAAAAAGAAAGCAGTCTCAGTGTCCAGCAGTGGTCAGCTCTGTCACGGGGCAGAAAAAAAAGGGCACTTTTCTGCTGTCCTTAGGAAAAGTGCCCATAAGAACTCCACTTGTCTCTGAGCTTCCCTGCGGCCCCTCTTTGCACACCTGACCAGGTGACTGCCACCCACCCGAGCTGAGCTCAGCCAATCACTAACTCTGGAGCTGGCTGATCGGTATTCGGCTGAGCTCGGCTCGGTCTCAGGAGAGGGCACTGCTGGGTGGGGGATGAGGAGGACCAAAGCCTGCAGGCACAGGAGGTCAGTGTGTGACAGCAATGTAGGGCAGTCAGTCACTCTCTCTCTATTGGGGTTCACTGATGTAAGGGGGGAGTGGAAAAAGGGGGGCACTGATATAAGGGGGGAGTGGAGACCCTTGGTAAAAGGGGGGCACTGATATAAAGGTCCCTCCTTATATCAGTGTCCTCACCCCCCTCTTATATAAGTGAACCCCTTTACCTTGGTGTATTCACCGTGCAGACTCTGGTGAAAAGGGGAACTCTGATGTAAGAGAGAATTCCCAGCATGCCCCCTTATATCAGAGTCAGCAGAGTTCACCCTCACAGTACAAGGGGAAACTTTGCAGACTCTGAGGTTAGGAGGGACTCTGCAAACTCTTATGTAAGGGGGGGCTCTGGTGACCAGAAAACCTCTTACATCAGAGTTTGCAACATTCCCGTTACATCAGGGTCCAAAAAGTTCCCCTTTACATCAGGGTCTGCAGAGTTCCCCTTTACATCAGGGTCCACAGAGTTCCCCCTTACGCTGTAAGGCAAACCCTGCAGACTCTGATGTAAAGGGGGCTGTGTGGACCCTAATGTAGGGGAGCTCTGATGTAAGACAGTATTCCCAGCATCCCCTCTTATATCAGAGTCAGCAGAGTTCACCCTTACAGTGCAAGGGCAAACTTTGAAGACTTGAAGGGACTCTGCAAACACTTATGTAAGGAAGGGGGGGGGGGGCTCTGGTGACCAGAAAACATTACATCAGAGTTTCCCTTTACACCAGAGTTTGCAACATTCCCCTTACATCAGGGTCTGCAGAGTTCCCCTTTACATCAGGGTCCACAGAGTTCCCCCTTGCACTGTAAGGCAAACCCTGCAGACTCTGATATACTATAAAGGGAACTCTGATGTAAAGGGGGCTCTGGGAACTTTGATGTAAAGGGGGCTCTGGGAACTCTGATATAAGGGGGAACTCTGTGGACCCTAATGTAGGGGAGCTCTGATGTAAATGGGGCTCTGGGAACTCTGATGTAAGGGAGGATTCTAATGTAAGGGCAGGAAGGGGGCCCGATGCAGAACATGTGAAAGGGTCCTACTGCAGGGCCAGGACAGGAGTAAAGGTCCCTGAGCTCAGAGGGAAGGGCCCCAAGCTTGGGTCAGGGGGACCCTTCATGTTTTTTTGTACCGGGGCTCTGAAGGAACTAGTTTCACCTCTGGCTGCAACGCTTCCCTCGCAGACATGCCTAAAGGCTTCCTGGTGAAGAGGGGTAAAAAGTCCCCGCCAGTGTCCTACCGAGTGCAGGACGAGGACAGAGCGCAGACCGGCCCCCCCGGGCACTGATGGTGGGCGCCGTGCCTGAGCAGAGGCTCTCCCCTCCCCCGCCAACCTACGAACAAGCCACCCGCTGCTGGCCAGTTTGGGAACCCGGAGTCGGTCCAGCCTGACCCACCTGGTGTGCAGATAGTACCTGGAGCGGAGCTTCAGCCTGGGATGGGGGTCAGGGGGAAAGAGGGAGAGCGGGAGGGGGGCCGAGTCGCTGCTCCATGGGCCTCTGGGTTCTACTTGCCCCCTGGGCCAAAAGTTGCCGGTCAGCCCCTCCAGGATGGCGCAGGATCCCAAACAAATGTGCCTGAAGAGGAATGCTCAGTCCTGTTATGCTCACTTAGGAGCCGGGAGGCAGCACGTCATCGCAGTGCACTCAGGGGGTTCTGACACACGGGGTTAACATTCATTGGGGCTTCCTTGTGTTATTCAGACCTCTGCTCCTTGCAGATGGAAATTGAAGACGGTGAAAACAGGATTTGATGGCTTAGCCGGAGCTGGCCGGGCACCGATAGGCAGGACCTGAGCCAAGTACGCTCGTAAAATGCTGTAAAAATAACCCGGACGGCACCGCTCCGCATTGTTCTCCGCATTCCTATACATCTACGTCTAGACGCTATTTATTAATGTGATTTCCACCTCACAAGCAAAACTCGCCCTGGACGGAAGATCTGCCTCCCCGCAGCCCGTGCCCCCTGATCTCCATTGTGGAAATACGTTTCCTGTTGGCAGCGCTGCCAGTCCAGAGGATGCGGAATGTTCTAGAAATTTTGAGTGAGAATGTCTGCTGAAATATTCAGGAGGTTAGAAGATGACAAATGGTTTTCTTGTATCATGTCTGTGACCATCTCCTGTACTATGTCTGCAGTCTGTGACCATCTCCTGTACTATGTCTGCAGTCTCTGATCATCTCCTGTACTATGTCTGCAGTCTCTGATCATCTCCTGTACTATGTCTGCAGTCTCTGATCATCTCCTGTATTATGTCTGCAGTCTCTGATCATCTCCTGTACTATGTCTGCAGTCTCTGATCATCTCCTGTACTATGTCTGCAGTCTCTGATCATCTCCTGTATTATGTCTGCAGTCTCTGATCATTTCCTGTACTATGTCTGCAGTCTCTGATCATCTCCTGTATTATGTCTGCAGTCTCTGATCATCTCCTGTACTATGTCTGCAGTCTCTGATCATCTCCTGTATTATGTCTGCAGTCTCTGATCATCTCCTGTACTATGTCTGCAGTCTCTGATCATCTCCTGTACCATGTCTGCAGTCTCTGATCGTCTCCTGTATTATGTCCGCAGTCTCTGATCATCTCCTGTATTATGTCTGCAGTCTCTGATCATCTCCTGTATTATGTCTGCAGTCTCTGATCATCTCCTGTACTATGTCTGCAGTCTCTGATCATCTCCTGTATTATGTCTGCAGTCTCTGATCATCTCCTGTACCATGTCTGCAGTCTCTGATCATCTCCTGTATTATGTCTGCAGTCTCTGATCATCTCCTGTACTATGTCTGCAGTCTCTGATCATCTCCTGTATTATGTCTGCAGTCTCTGATCATCTCCTGTACTATGTCTGCAGTCTCTGATCATCTCCTGTATTATGTCTGCAGTCTCTGATCATCTCCTGTACTATGTCTGCAGTCTCTGACCATCTCCTGTACTATGTCTGCAGTCTCTGATCATCTCCTGTATTATGTCTGCAGTCTCTGATCATCTCCTGTACTATGTCTGCAGTCTCTGATCATCTCCTGTATTATGTCTGCAGTCTCTGATCATCTCCTGTACTATGTCTGCAGTCTCTGATCATCTCCTGTATTATGTCTGCAGTCTCTGATCATCTCCTGTACTATGTCTGCAGTCTCCTCTGATCATCTCCTGTACTATGTCTGCAGTCTCTGATCGTCTCCTGTATTATGTCCGCAGTCTCTGATCATCTCCTGTATTATGTCTGCAGTCTCTGATCATCTCCTGTATTATGTCTGCAGTCTCTGATCATCTCCTGTACTATGTCTGCAGTCTCTGATCATCTCCTGTACTATGTCTGCAGTCTCTGATCATCTCCTGTACTATGTCTGCAGTCTCTGATCATCTCCTGTACTATGTCTGCAGTCTCTGATCATCTCCTGTACTATGTCTGCAGTCTCTGATCATCTCCTGTACCATGTCTGCAGTCTCTGATCATCTCCTGTATTATGTCTGATGTCTCTGATCATCTCCTGTATTGTGTCTGCAGTCTCTGATCGTCTCCTGTATTATGTCTGCAGTCTCTGATCATCTCCTGTACTATGTCTACAGTCTCTGATCATCTCCTGTACTATGTCTGCAGTCTCTGATCGTCTCCTTTAGTATGTCTGCAGTCTCTGATCATCTCCTGTATTATGTCTGCAGTCTCTGATCATCTCCTGTACTATGTCTGCAGTCTCTGACCATCTCCTGTATTATGTCTGCAGTCTCTGATCATCTCCTGTACTATGTCTGCAGTCTCTGACCATCTCCTGTATTATGTCTGCAGTCTCTGATCATCTCCTGTACTATGTCTGCAGTCTCTGATCATCTCCTGTACTATGTCTGCAGTCTCTGATCAACTCCTGTATTATGTCTGCAGTCTCTGATCATCTCCTGTACTATGTCTGTAGTTTCTGATCATCTCCTGTACTATGTTTGCAGTCTCTGATCATCTCCTGTATTATGTCCGCAGTCTCTGATCATCTCCTGTACTATGTCTGCAGTCTCTGACCATCTCCTGTATTATGTCTGCAGTCTCTGATCATCTCCTGTACTATGTCTGCAGTCTCTGATCATCTCCTGTACTATGTCTGCAGTCTCTGATCAACTCCTGTATTATGTCTGCAGTCTCTGATCATCTCCTGTACTATGTCTGTAGTTTCTGACCATCTCCTGTACTATGTCTGCAGTCTCTGATCATCTCCTGTATTATGTCTGCAGTCTCTGATCATCTCCTGTACTATGTCTGCAGTCTCTGATCATCTCCTGTATTATGTCCGCAGTCTCTGATCGTCTCCTGTATTATGTCCGCAGTCTCTGATCATCTCCTGTATTATGTCTGCAGTCTCTGATCATCTCCTGTATTATGTCTGCACTCTCTGATCATCTCCTGTACTATGTCTGCAGTCTCTGATCATCTCCTGTACTATGTCTGCAGTCTCTGATCATCTCCTGTACTATGTCTGCAGTCTCTGATCGTCTCCTTTAGTATGTCTGCAGTCTCTGATCATCTCCTGTACTATGTCTGCAGTCTCTGATCATCTCCTGTATTATGTCTGCAGTCTCTGATCATCTCCTGTATTATGTCTGCAGTCTCTGATCATCTCCTGTACTATGTCTACAGTCTCTGATCATCTCCTGTACTATGTCTGCAGTCTCTGATCATCTCCTGTACTATGTCTACAGTCTCTGATCATCTCCTGTACTATGTCTGCAGTCTCTGATCGTCTTCTTTAGTATGTCTGCAGTCTCTGATCATCTCCTGTATTATGTCTGCAGTCTCTGATCATCTCCTGTACTATGTCTGCAGTCTCTGATCATCTCCTGTACTATGTCTGCAGTCTCTGATCATCTCCTGTACTATGTCTGCAGTCTCTGACCATCTCCTGTACTATGTCTGCAGTCTCTGATCATCTCCTGTATTATGTCTGCAGTCTCTGACCATCTCCTGTACTATATCTGCAGTCTCTGATCATCTCCTGTACTATGTCTGCAGTCTCTGATCGTCTCCTTTAGTATGTCTGCAGTCTCTGATCGTCTCCTTTAGTATGTCTGCAGTCTCTGATCATCTCCTGTGCTATATCTGCAGTCTCTGATCATCTACTGTACTATGTCTGCAGTCTCTGATCGTCTCCTTTAGTATGTCTGCAGTCTCTGATCATCTCCTGTACTATGTCTGCAGTCTCTGATCGTCTCCTTTAGTATGTCTGCAGTCTCTGACCATCTCCTGTACTATGTCTGCAGTCTCTGATCATCTCCTGTATTATGTCTGCAGTCTCTGATCATCTCCTGTACTATGTCTGCAGTCTCTGATCATCTCCTGTACTATGTTTGCAGTCTCTGATCATCTCCTGTATTATGTCTGCAGTCTCTGATCATCTCCTGTACTATGTCTGCAGTCTGTGACCATCTCCTGTACTATGTCTGCAGTCTCTGATCATCTCCTGTACTATGTCTGCAGTCTCTGATCATCTCCTGTATTATGTCTGCAGTCTCTGATCATCTCCTGTACTATGTCTGCAGTCTCTGACCATCTCCTGTACTATGTCTGCAGTCTCTGATCATCTCCTGTATTATGTCTGCAGTCTCTGATCATCTCCTGTACTATGTCTGCAGTCTCTGATCATCTCCTGTATTATGTCTGCAGTCTCTGATCATCTCCTGTACTATGTCTGCAGTCTCTGATCATCTCCTGTATTATGTCTGCAGTCTCTGATCATCTCCTGTACTATGTCTGCAGTCTCTGATCATCTCCTGTACTATGTCTGCAGTCTCTGATCGTCTCCTGTATTATGTCCGCAGTCTCTGATCATCTCCTGTATTATGTCTGCAGTCTCTGATCATCTCCTGTATTATGTCTGCAGTCTCTGATCATCTCCTGTACTATGTCTGCAGTCTCTGATCATCTCCTGTATTATGTCTGCAGTCTCTGATCATCTCCTGTACTATGTCTGCAGTCTCTGACCATCTCCTGTACTATGTCTGCAGTCTCTGATCATCTCCTGTATTATGTCTGCAGTCTCTGATCATCTCCTGTACTATGTCTGCAGTCTCTGATCATCTCCTGTATTATGTCTGCAGTCTCTGATCATCTCCTGTACTATGTCTGCAGTCTCTGATCATCTCCTGTATTATGTCTGCAGTCTCTGATCATCTCCTGTACTATGTCTGCAGTCTCTGACCATCTCCTGTACTATGTCTGCAGTCTCTGATCATCTCCTGTATTATGTCTGCAGTCTCTGATCATCTCCTGTACTATGTCTGCAGTCTCTGATCATCTCCTGTATTATGTCTGCAGTCTCTGATCATCTCCTGTACTATGTCTGCAGTCTCTGATCATCTCCTGTATTATGTCTGCAGTCTCTGATCATCTCCTGTACTATGTCTGCAGTCTCTGATCATCTCCTGTACTATGTCTGCAGTCTCTGATCGTCTCCTGTATTATGTCCGCAGTCTCTGATCATCTCCTGTATTATGTCTGCAGTCTCTGATCATCTCCTGTATTATGTCTGCAGTCTCTGATCATCTCCTGTACTATGTCTGCAGTCTCTGATCATCTCCTGTACTATGTCTGCAGTCTCTGATCATCTCCTGTACTATGTCTGCAGTCTCTGATCATCTCCTGTACTATGTCTGCAGTCTCTGATCATCTCCTGTACTATGTCTGCAGTCTCTGATCATCTCCTGTACCATGTCTGCAGTCTCTTATCATCTCCTGTATTATGTCTGATGTCTCTGATCATCTCCTGTATTGTGTCTGCAGTCTCTGATCGTCTCCTGTATTATGTCTGCAGTCTCTGATCATCTCCTGTACTATGTCTACAGTCTCTGATCATCTCCTGTACTATGTCTGCAGTCTCTGATCGTCTCCTTTAGTATGTCTGCAGTCTCTGATCATCTCCTGTATTATGTCTGCAGTCTCTGATCATCTCCTGTACTATGTTTGCAGTCTCTGATCATCTCCTGTATTATGTCCGCAGTCTCTGATCATCTCCTGTACTATGTCTGCAGTCTCTGACCATCTCCTGTATTATGTCTGCAGTCTCTGATCATCTCCTGTACTATGTCTGCAGTCTCTGATCATCTCCTGTATTATGTCTGCAGTCTCTGATCATCTCCTGTATTATGTCTGCAGTCTCTGATCATCTCCTGTACTATGTCTGCAGTCTCTGACCATCTCCTGTATTATGTCTGCAGTCTCTGATCATCTCCTGTACTATGTCTGCAGTCTCTGATCAACTCCTGTACTATGTCTGCAGTCTCTGATCATCTCCTGTACTATGTCTGTAGTTTCTGACCATCTCCTGTACTATGTCTGCAGTCTCTGATCATCTCCTGTATTATGTCTGCAGTCTCTGATCATCTCCTGTACTATGTCTGCAGTCTCTGATCATCTCCTGTATTATGTCCGCAGTCTCTGATCGTCTCCTGTATTATGTCCGCAGTCTCTGATCATCTCCTGTATTATGTCTGCAGTCTCTGATCATCTCCTGTATTATGTCTGCACTCTCTGATCATCTCCTGTACTATGTCTGCAGTCTCTGATCATCTCCTGTACTATGTCTGCAGTCTCTGATCATCTCCTGTACTATGTCTGCAGTCTCTGATCGTCTCCTTTAGTATGTCTGCAGTCTCTGATCATCTCCTGTACTATGTCTGCAGTCTCTGATCATCTCCTGTATTATGTCTGCAGTCTCTGATCATCTCCTGTATTATGTCTGCAGTCTCTGATCATCTCCTGTACTATGTCTACAGTCTCTGATCATCTCCTGTACTATGTCTGCAGTCTCTGATCATCTCCTGTACTATGTCTACAGTCTCTGATCATCTCCTGTACTATGTCTGCAGTCTCTGATCGTCTTCTTTAGTATGTCTGCAGTCTCTGATCATCTCCTGTATTATGTCTGCAGTCTCTGATCATCTCCTGTATTATGTCTGCAGTCTCTGATCATCTCCTGTACTATGTCTGCAGTCTCTGATCATCTCCTGTACTATGTCTGCAGTCTCTGATCATCTCCTGTACTATGTCTGCAGTCTCTGACCATCTCCTGTACTATGTCTGCAGTCTCTGATCATCTCCTGTATTATGTCTGCAGTCTCTGACCATCTCCTGTACTATATCTGCAGTCTCTGATCATCTCCTGTACTATGTCTGCAGTCTCTGATCGTCTCCTTTAGTATGTCTGCAGTCTCTGATCGTCTCCTTTAGTATGTCTGCAGTCTCTGATCATCTCCTGTACTATATCTGCAGTCTCTGATCATCTACTGTACTATGTCTGCAGTCTCTGATCATCTCCTTTAGTATGTCTGCAGTCTCTGATCATCTCCTGTACTATGTCTGCAGTCTCTGATCGTCTCCTTTAGTATGTCTGCAGTCTCTGACCATCTCCTGTACTATGTCTGCAGTCTCTGATCATCTCCTGTATTATGTCTGCAGTCTCTGATCATCTCCTGTACTATGTCTGCAGTCTCTGATCATCTCCTGTACTATGTTTGCAGTCTCTGATCATCTCCTGTAGTATGTCTGCAGTCTCTGATCATCTCCTGTACTATGTCTGCAGTCTCTGATCATCTCCTGTACTATGTCTGCAGTCTCTGATCATCTCCTGTACTATGTTTGCAGTCTCTGATCATCTCCTGTACTATGTCTGCAGTCTCTGATCATCTCCTGTACTATGTCTGCAGTCTCTGATCGTCTCCTTTAGTATGTCTGCAGTCTCTGATCATCTCCTGTACTATGTCTGCAGTCTCTGATCATCTCCTGTACTATGTTTGCAGTCTCTGATCATCTCCTGTATTATGTCTGCAGTCTCTGATCATCTCCTGTATTATGTCTGCAGTCTCTGATTATCTCCTGTATTATGTCTGCAGTCTCTGATCATCTCCTGTATTATGTCTGCAGTCTCTGATCATCTCCTGTACTATATCTGCAGTCTCTGACCATCTTCAACCCTTCCGCTGTTGCAGAACTACAAGTCCCATGAGGCACTGCAAGACTCTGACAGCTACAGTACAAGCATGACTCCCAGTGGCAGAGGAATTATGGGACTTGTAGTTCAGCGACAGCTGAATGCATTCCCTTTACATTCCCAAGCAGTTGATGGCACCCTTGAAGGGAAACCTTCAGGATTAGGAATGAGCCAATGGTTTGGTCCATACTTAGGTTCAGACAGAACTTTGGCCCCTGTTGAGCTCCCTCTTGGTGGGAGCCAAAAACGATATACAGAAGTGGTATTTCTACCTCTTCTATATATGACAGCATCCCACTGTGAATGGTTGCTAAGGAAGCAGCAGGTGCTGGCACCCGCTGCGTCCCTAGGAAACCCTGATGTAACCAGGTAACAAAAGGGGCGGAGACAGCGGTGACATTGAGGAAGGGGACACACCCTGAAGGCTTGTCCTAAAAATCTAACTGTTAGTGCCAATAATGTATCATGGCCAACACTGTGTTGTTGCACGTGCGCTAATATAGCTACAATCACTGTAAGCAATGCTATTATGGAAACATGGAACAGCAAAGAGTTAACATTTCTTGAAATGTTCAGCTCAGGATGAGTTCACACTGAAAGTACGCAGCAGCCTGACTTTATAAATGGCCTGTGGATGAGACTCAGCAGGAAGACGTGTCCGGGCGACTCACGCCTGCACTGCGGCTTTGGCTCCACATTCAGTGGTTGGAGATAAGACTTGGGGTATTGCCATCTGCTGGTGATAACCTGTCCATGGACTATAGGGGGCGCCAAAATTCTCTCCCTTTTGCCTTGTGCCACCATAGGTGGTGGGACCTCTGTGGGAACCGACATCGCCCGTCTCACCTCCCGAGAGACTGAAGAGTGAGTCAGCTGGGGAATCAAGGGTCAACGATTAACCCCGACATTCCTGGGCCATGACACACCTTGCAGTCATAATCCCCCCCATTCACCACCCCAACAAGACTTCAAAGGGCCAAGTCTGCAGGCGCATTCTTTCCCAAAACTCTCCTCCATTTGTGGTTAGGAGGAAAATGATCATTAATGGTGAACATGTTGGCCCAGATGTACCCCACATGGCCGGGAATCAATTCCAAATACCTGCGGGGGATGGTCGGTCCCCCTACACATAAACCCACCAATGAGCAGAATTCTATTACAAATTCTAGAGAAAGTTCATCCCGCCCGTTCACCGCGAGCAGATGAACTCCGGTGACACCATCGTACGGCGATGAGAAGAATTTGTGGTCGGTGATGAAATTGTAGATCTAAACCCAACTGGATATTATTTACTTCACTGATCACTCTGTACTACAATGTTACTCTTTTATTCTTTTTTTCAATGTTTCTTTTTTTTTTTTTTCCTTTTTGATGTTTTGTTTCTCTGTATCTCAATGTTGCTGCTCTCCTGCAGCCTCATCCAGCCACTTCCTCTGGTTCCAGTATGAGATGCACATTATTACACTGGACAGGGTTCCTGATGATGGACCTGCCCAGGTTTAATGTCACCGTCAGGAGCGCAGGTCTCCTCTGCTGGACTACAGAACACCCCCCCCCTTTTTAATCCGACCTCCAGCCTTCAGACTTGCACAGGTGTACCGGCTTCTCTCCTGGACTGAAATGGCTTCCTCTGATTTCACTGCACACTGTGAGCTTCTTATAATGTGCATCAGAAGCTGCTGCAAGTCAGAGCCCGCCTCATTTCCTGGCTGGAGGACGCCCAGCATCATCTTATCTCTTTTCCTTCCCAGCCTGACAGTCCCTGGCTCAGGGCCTGGACAAGGGGTGGGCAGGAGGGCAGGAGGGTCAGTTGCCCCGGGCACAGTGAAGCAAGGAATAGACGCAGGGTGGTACACCCATTCTAAAGCATGTATTAATAGTGGGGGAGGGGTGCACTATTTCGAATCCTTGCCCCCAGTGGGCACTGGATGAAAGAGAGAAAGCAAGTAAAAAAGAAAGAAAAAAAGAAGAGAAAGAAAGAAAGAGAGAGAGAAAGAAAGAGAGAAACCTTCTACGAGGAGGTGAATTACAGACCAGTTAGCCTAACATCAATAGTATGTAAAATCTTGGAGGGGATGATAAGGGACTATATACAAGATTTTAGTAATAAGAATGATATCATTAGCAGTAATCAGCATGGATTCATGAAGAATCGTTCTTGCCAAACCAATCTATTAACCTTCTATGAGGAGGTGAGTTTCCATCTAGATAAAGGAAGGCCCGTAGATGTGGTGTATCTGGATTTTGCAAAAGCATTTGACACAGTTCCCCATAAACGTTTACTGTACAAAATAAGGTCAGTTGGCATGGACCATAGGGTGAGTACATGGATTGAAAACTGGCTACAAGGGCGTGTTCAGAGGGTGGTGATAAATGGGGAGTACTCGGAATGGTCAGGGGTGGGTAGTGGGGTTCCCCAGGGTTCTGTGCTGGGACCAATCCTATTTAATTTATTTATAAACGACCTGGAGGATGGGATAAACAGTTCAATCTCTGTATTTGTGGGGCAATAACTTCTCCGCAGGATGTGGAAACCTTGCAAGAAGATCTGAACAAATGAATGGGGGAGGGGCAACTACATGGAAAATGAGGTTCAATGTAGAAAAATGTGAAATAATGCATTTGGGTGGTAAAAATCTGAATGCAATCTATAGACTGGGGGGAGAACCTCTGGGGGGATCTAGGATGGAAAAGGACCTGGGGGTCCTAGTAGATGATAGGCTCAGCAATGCCAAGCTGCTGCTAACAAAGCAAACAGAATATTGGCATTAAAAAGGGAATCAACCTCAGAGATAAAACGATAATTCTCCCACTCTACAAGACTCTGGTCCGGCCGCACCTGGAGTATGCTGTCCAGTTCTGGGCACCAGTCCTCAGGAAGGATGTACTGGAAATGGAGCGACTACAAAGAAGGGCAACAAAGCTAATAAAGGGTCTGGAGGATCTTAGTTATGAGGAAAGGTTGTGAGCTCTGAACTTATTCTCTCTGGAGAAGAGACGCTTGAGAGGGGATATGATTTCAATATATAAATACCGGACTGGTGACCCCACAATATATAAATACCGGACTGGTGACCCCACAATATACAAATACCGGACTGGTGACCCCACAATATACAAATACCGGACTGGTGACCCCACAATATACAAATACCGGACTGGTGACCCCACAATATATAAATACTGGATTGGTGACCCCACAATATATAAATACCGGACTGGTGACCCCACAATATATAAATAACGGACTGGTGACCCCACAATATATAAATACTGTAATGGTGACCCCACAAGAGGGAGAAAACTTTTTCTCGGAAGGGAGTTTAACAAGACTCTTGGCCACTCATTAAAATTAGAAGAAAAGAGGTTTAACCTTAAACTACGTAGAGGGTTCTTTACTGTAAGAGTGACAAGGATGTGGAATTCCCTTCCACAGGCAGTGGTCTCAGCGGGGAGCATCGATCGTTTCAAACTATGTAAGAAAGAAAGAAGAGAGAAAGAGAGTATCTTCTACAATTTGGAGACTGTGGGAACAAGGCCTTAGACTACTGAAGTCACTGGATCAGCATGACAGCCAGGCGACAAGCATTGTGTAAAAGCTCAGCAGTGGCTGTCCCCCCAGGTGCCCTTGTCATCTATACTAGAATTCTTTGGCTGTGTTGCTGTATTTAGGGGCCCAATGTTCATATAACTGGTACTGTCAGCAGCAGATAATGTGTGTGACAGCTGTGTACAGGGGGGGGGGGGGGGCTGTGCTGTGTACAGGGAGGGGGGATGTGTACAGGGAGGGCTGTGTACTGGGGGGGGTGTACTGGGGGGGGGGGGTGTGCTGTGTAGAGAGAGAGAGAGAGGAATGAGGGGGGATAGAAATGATAAAGCAAAAGAAAGAAGAGAATGAGAGTGAGAAAGAGAGCAAAAAGCAACAAGAACCAAGAGTAATGCCGCGTACACACGGTCAGACTTTTCGTCTACAAAAGTCCGACGGACGCCGACGGACAAAATACGGCGGACAATCCGATCGTGTGTGGGCTTCCCCGGACTTTCAGCGGACTTTTCCAGCCACAAATCTGACGGACTTTAGATTTGAAACAAGCTTCAAATCTTTACGTCGTAACCCAGAAATCCGCTCGTCTGTATGCTGGTCCGACGGGCAAAAACCCACGCTAGGGCAGCTATTGGCTACTGGCTATCAACTTCCTTATTTTAGTCCGGTGTACGTCATCACGTACCAATCCGTCGGACTTTTGTGTGATCGTATGTAGGCAAGTCCGTTCGTAAGAAAGTCTGCCGCAAGTCCGCCAAAAGTCTGTCGGATGGGCTGTCGGACTTTTGTACCCGAAAAGTCCGACCGTGTGTACGCGGCATTAGAGAGGTAAAGAAAGAAACAGAGAGAAGAGAAGAGCTAAACAGAAATAAATGAATGAAGGGAAGGAAGGAGAGAAAGAAAGAGGAAGGAAGGCAGGGAAGAGAGAAAAGGAGAAGGTTAGGAAGGAAGGGAAGAGAGAAAAGAAGAATGTTAGGAAGGAAGGGAAGAGAGAAAAGAAGAAGGTTAGGAAGGAAGGGAAGAGAGAAAAGAAGAAGGTTAGGAAGGAAGGGAAGAGAGAAAAGAAGAAGGTTAGGAAGGAAGGGAAGAGAGAAAAGAAGGTTAGGAAGGGAGGGAAGAGAGAAAAGAAGAAGGTTAGGAAGGAAGGGAAGAGAGAAAAGAAGAAGGTTAGGAAGGAAGGGAAGAGAGAAAAGGAGAAGGTTAGGAAGGAAGGGAAGAGAGAAAAGAAGGTTAGGAAGGGAGGGAAGAGAGAAAAGAAGAAGGTTAGGAAGGGAGGGAAGAGAGAAAAGAAGAAGGTTAGGAAGGAAAGGGAAGAGAGAAAAGAAGGTTAGGAAGGAAGGGAAGAGAGAAAAGAAGGTTAGGAAGGGAGGGAAGAGAGAAAAGAAGAAGGTTAGGAAGGAAGGGAAGAGAGAAAAGGAGAAGGTTAGGAAGGAAGGGAAAAGAGAAAAGGAGAAGGTTAGGAAGGAAGGGAAGAGAGAAAAGAAGAAGGTTAGGAAGGAAGGGAAGAGAGAAAAGAAGAAGGTTAGGAAGGAAGGGAAGTGAGAAAAGAAGAAGGTTAGGAAGGAAGGGAAGAGAGAAAAGAAGAAGGTTAGGAAGGAAGGGAAGAGAGAAAAGAAGAAGGTTAGGAAGGGAGGGAAGAGAGAAAAGAAGAAGGTTAGGAAGGAAGGGAAGAGAGAAAAGGAAGAAGGTTAGGAAGGAAGGGAAGAGAGAAAAGAAGAAGGTTAGGAAGGAAGGGAAGAGAGAAAAGAAGAAGGTTAGGAAGGGAGGGAAGAGAGAAAAGAAGAAAGTTAGGAAGGAAGGGAAGAGAGAAAAGAAGAAGGTTAGGAAGGAAGGGAAGAGAGAAAAGAAGAAGGTTAGGAATGGAGGGAAGTGAGAAAAGAAGAAGGTTAGGAAGGGAGGGAAGAGAGAAAAGAAGAAGGTTAGGAAGGAAGGGAAGAGAGAAAAGAAGAAGGTTAGGAAGGAAGGGAAGAGAGAAAAGAAGAAGGTTAGGAAGGAAGGGAAGAGAGAAAAGAAGAAGGTTAGGAAGGGAGGGAAGAGAGAAAAGAAGAAGGTTAGGAAGGAAGGGAAGAGAGAAAAGAAGAAGGTTAGGAAGGGAGGGAAGAGAGAAAAGAAGAAGGTTAGGAAGGAAGGGAAGAGAGAAAAGAAGAAGGTTAGGAAGGAAGGGAAGAGAGAAAAGAAGAAGGTTAGGAAGGGAGGGAAGAGAGAAAAGAAGTAGGTTAGGAAGGAAGAAGAAGGTTAGGAAGGAAGGAAGAGAGAAATGAAGAAGGTTTGGAATGGAGGGAAGTGAGAAAAGAGAAGGTTAGGAAGGGAGGGAAGAGAGAAAGAAGAAGGTTAGGAAGGAAGGGAAGAGAGAAAGAAGAAGGTTAGGAAGGAAGGGAAGAGAGAAAGAAGGAAGGTTAGGAAGGAAGGGAAAAAAGAAGAAGTTAAGAGAGAAAAGAAGATGGTTAGGAAGGAAGGGAAGAGAAAAAGAGAAGGTAGGAGGAGAAAAGGGAAAGAAATGAAGAAGGTTTGGAAGGGAGGGAAGAGAGAAAAGAAGAAGGTTAGGAAGGAAGGGAAGAGAGAAAG
>JBBDGP010005170.1:0-115368 GCA_037952835.1 Lithobates septentrionalis
CGATCAAGGTTCCTTCCTCCCAGGAGATCGGCATAGTATGACCTGACAACCTCCAGGATCCCTGACCTAGACTTCGTCAGAGAGTCCGTACTGTCCCTCAGGCCATTGACCGTCTTAACTGCTACGCTCTGTTTACAGTTCTGGTAAGGGTCAGGCGAATGGTATTTCCCGTAATCCCTCTCCTGAACCAAAGAGGGGTGCCGGTCATATTGATGTCTCCTAAGGAGGAGCTTCACCTCAGAGATCGCCCCAGAATCTCCTCCATTCAAAACAAGGCGGTCAAGTTTCCTCCGCAAATGCTGGTAGGTGATATACTTATCTTGCTGCTTCTTTCTTCCTATGGCCTTGAAAAGCCCAACAGTCCGCTGTTTAACAAGCTCCCACCATTCTGACTTGCTGTTGCAAAAGTCTAGGATCGTTACCTGTGCTTGAAAAAAATCCTCAAAGGATTGTCTTACTCTCTCATCTTCCAGGAGGACCGAATTCAATCTCCAGATACCCCTCCCCCTAGGTGGCATGTCTGGGGCATTCAGAGTCACAGATAGAATACAGTGATCAGAAAACTCCACTGCCCGACACACAGGTGCCGAAAAAACGGAGTCTTCCTTTAAAAAAATAACCTATCTATCCTACTCTGACTATTACCTCGCTGAAAAGTGAACCCCGTGCTGTCTGGGCAGCGCTTAATGTGCGCATCTACCAGACCTGCTTCCCTAACTATCGCATTAAGAAAAAGGGTGTCATAGCCCAGCTTATCTCTGAAACCTCTCCTGTCTTTAAACCTAGTAATGGTGTTGAAATCACCTCCAAAGATAACCTGCTGGGCCGTAAAAAGAAAAGGCTTAATCTTTGTAAAGAGGCATTTCCTGTCCCACTTCGTCTGGGGACCATAGATGTTAATCAGGTGCAAGTCCTGCCCCTTCACAGAGACGTCTAAGACCATGCATCTCCCTATCTCTACCTCAATTACCCGCCGGCACGTTACCATACCAGAAAAAAGGACTGCAACTCCGCTGTAAGGCTCGGCCGCAAGAGACCAAAATGAGGGACCACGTCTCCACTCCTTTTTTGCCAGATGTATATCGGCCAGACTACTCAGATGGGTCTCTTGCAAAAACAAAATGTCAGCATCAAACTCGCTGAGCAAAAATAAGGCCATATGACGAGCACTTACTGATCTTAAGCTGGCAACATTAATGGTTGCCACTTTTGACGGAGTGGGAACTGCCATTAGGGTAGTTGAGGCAGCCGTTTCTTAGCCTGACTACTCCCTCTCCCTGGAGAACCAGCGCGCTTCGTTGCACCCTGGCACTCATCCTCCATGGAGGATGCAGAACTAAATGAGTCCCATTCATCATTATCATCAGACAGGACCTTAAACTTATTTTCTAAAGGCAAAACTTTAGAATTTAAGGTAACTGAACCCCCTTTTTTCCTTCTTTTGCCCCTCCTCCTCCTATCCTCCAACCACTCCATATCATCCTTAGACAAACCAGACTCAACAGCCTCCCCACCCCTATCCTCCCCTTCACCCCCCTCCCCCTTCCCCTATCTACCACCAGGCCAGCCTCTCCACCATCCTCCCTACTCCTCTGCACCCCACGATCCTCAATAGAAACCCTGCAGCGTCGGGGGAGGGGATTGGCACCACACCTGACGCACCTGCCTCAGCACCTCTTGCTGCCTCTGCAATTTTAGAAGACACAGAAGGATTGGACACATTTTTGGTAACTGATACCTACAGAAGACACAGGCACACTAAGTAAACGCACAGACTGGGGAGACACAGACACATTAGGTATTGGCACAGACTGGGGCACCACAGACTGGAGAGACACATTAGGTATTGGCACAGACTGGGGCACCACGGACTGGAGAGGCACATTAGGTATTGGCACAGACTGGGGCACCACAGACTGGAGAGACACATTAGGTATTGGCACAGACTGGGGCACCACAGACTGGGGAGACACAGGTATTGGCACAGACTGGGGCACCACAGACTGGAGAGACACATTAGGTATTGGCACAGACTGGGGCACCACAGACTGGAGAGGCACATTAGGTATTGGCACAGACTGGGGCACCACAGACTGGAGAGACACATTAGGTATTGGCACAGACTGGGGCACCACAGACTGGGGAGACGCAGGTATTGGCACAGACTGGGGCACCACAGACTGGAGAGACACATTAGGTATTGGCACAGACTGGGGCATCACAGACTGGGGAGACACATTAGGTATTGGCACAGACTGGGGCACCACAGACTGGAGAGACACATTAGGTATTGGCACAGACTGGGGCACCACAGACTGGGGAGACACATTAGGTATTAGCACAGACTGGGGCACCACAGACTGGGGAGACACATTAGGTATTGGCACAGACTGGGGCACCACAGACTGGAGAGACACATTAGGTATTGGCACAGACTGGGGCACCACAGACTGGGGAGACACAGGTATTGGCACAGAGTGGGGCACCACAGACTGGAGAGACACATTAGGTATTGGCACAGACTGGGGCATCACAGACTGGAGAGGCACATTAGGTATTGGCACAGACTGGGGCACCACAGACTGGAGAGACACATTAGGTATTGGCACAGACTGGGGCACCACAGACTGGGGAGACACAGGTATTGGCACAGACTGGGGCACCACAGACTGGAGAGACACATTAGGTATTGGCACAGACTGGGGCACCACAGACTGGAGAGGCACATTAGGTATTGGCACAGACTGGGGCACCACAGACTGGAGAGACACATTAGGTATTGGCACAGACTGGGGCACCACAGACTGGGGAGACACAGGTATTGGCACAGACTGGGGCACCACAGACTGGAGAGACACATTAGGTATTGGCACAGACTGGGGCATCACAGACTGGGGAGACACATTAGGTATTGGCACAGACTGGGGCACCACAGACTGGAGAGACACATTAGGTATTGGCACAGACTGGGGCACCACAGACTGGGGAGACACATTAGGTATTAGCACAGACTGGGGCACCACAGACTGGGGAGACACATTAGGTATTGGCACAGACTGGGGCACCACAGACTGGAGAGACACATTAGGTATTGGCACAGACTGGGGCACCACAGACTGGGGAGACACAGGTATTGGCACAGAGTGGGGCACCACAGACTGGAGAGACACATTAGGTATTGGCACAGACTGGGGCATCACAGACTGGGGAGACACATTAGGTATTGGCACAGACTGGGGCACCACAGACTGGAGAGACACATTAGGTATTGGCACAGACTCAGATGGACTCACAGGCACCCCAGCTGCTGAGCTCTGAGCATCCTCCATGTCCATGCAGAAGATTTCTCTCATGAGCTCAGGATTGTTGTGCATTGCCTCAGGACACTGACTGTAAGGATGTCCCACCGCATTGCACAGATTGCACCTGATAATATTACAATCCTTCGCCAGATGTCCTATACCCTGACACAGAGAGCACTTCATCACTGGACAGGAGGATGCGAGATGTTCTTTATCTCTACACTTATTGCAGAGCTTTGGCTGGCCTGGATAGAAGATGGTCAGCCTGTCCCTCCCCAGGAAAGCTGAGGATGGCAGATGCTGGACAACATTGTCAACTTTTAATTTTAGCTGCACAGACCATCCCCCCGTCCATATTCCCCGATCGTCCACAATCTTTTTTAGGGGGCTCAGGACGTCTCCATACCTCCTCAACCATACAGATAAATCCCCTTGCGGTATGGATTCATTGCGGACCAAAATTGTGACCATTTTAATGAGGGGCTGGCGTGAAACAAGCTTTGGGATGAGCCCTTTCCAGTCCGGCAGGCCCCTACACACGTGCTCATACTTCTCCCAAAATATGTCCAAAGACTCCGGACGGATAAAGGACAAATCAGATTCATAGGAACCTGCCGGACTGATCAGGGCGAAGATATCTGTGGGTGTAAATCCCATCTGCAGGATTTTATCCACCACTGCCCTCCTATGTGGGGGGATTCCACCGCCTTCCCATCTTAACTGCACAACATTCCTCCTTTTAAACATAGAGGAAGATAAAACATTTTCATGCTCCCTCCCTGCTTGCTCCCCCTTCCCAGATCCTGTAGCAGCAACACCAGCATAAGTTTTTCTTCCACCAGCAGCATTTGCAGTCTTGTCCTTAGACACAATCAAACCTGCTGGCAGAGAGTCTGAATCAGCTGGGATAGCAGTCTTCTGATTAGGGGCAGGACCCTCCCCCTCCCCCGAGCACATGGTTTCTTTCCTGGGATCAATCACAGTCATGGTTGCTGCAGACTCCTGGAAACTTGTAGCATTACTGCACCCAGCATCTCCTCCACCATTCACAGGAACAGCCGCTGTGCCTGGTCCAGGCAAAGTCTCTGTATTGTCCATGGACCTCTCTGCAGACTGAAGCTGACAGTTATTATCAGATGTTATTGCATGCTGTGTATTGTCTATGGGTCTGGGCTGACTGCCTGCAGCACTACAACCCTCAGCAAGCACATTGTCATTAAAGTTCACACCATCATCCTGCACACACACTGTACCTGCACCTTGTCTCTCCACAGGTCTTTCTTCCACAGGGCTAGGAATGGCGTCCATCTTTTCCTCACCATCCTGGGAAGCCGCATCTGGAGGGGATTCAAGTTTATTGATGAAATCCAGCATGGCAGAACCTTCAACCTCCTGCTCAGATGTTCCACATTGCTGGGGAGTGAAGGGGACAGAGGCCTCCACCATTGAGGACTCAGCAGATGTCTGAGGTGTTGAAGAGCTGGGCTCATCCTCCGGGCCCACTTTCTCACTCTCTGCTGTCTGTAGCTGCATCTCCTCACTGGTCTCCTCACCCTCCATGCAGGAAGCGGCTCCTCTTCTCATTTGGCTGAATCTTTCTTCATTCTTATATTTTTCTTTAAATGCTCCACTATTCTCCTTCAGAGAACTCACCAGTTCTTTCTGCTTCCGCAGAGCTTGTTCCAGGTCTTTCAGCTCAGGCCTCAGAGCCGGTCTTTTCTTGCTGAACACTTTGGCACAAATCTGCTTTTTCTTTTTAAATTCATTTTTCAAAGTTACCAACTTCTCCTCTTCCTTCTCAATCCGCTTCAGCGTTTCAATAACCCTCCGTCTAAAGGCAGACAGGGACTCATCTTTCCTTGGGCCGGGCCCAGTGTTGTCCACAGGCTGAGGCCTATCCAGGGGGCCTCCACCAGGATCCTCCCCAGGATCCTGCATCACTCCTGGGGCAGAGGAGCAACTCTAGCCCCTGGTCTCTGGAGCACAGGAGCAAAGGAACCAGCAACCTCACACCTCGCTGTCAGGGAGTGGAATGGCAGTTCCTGGGTCTGTACACCCGCTGTGCCCATTATGAGGGGTTCTCACCATCCCTGTGCTGAGTTCCTGGGTCTGTACACCCGCTGTGCCCATTATGAGGGGTTCTCACCATCCCTGTGCTGAGTTCCTGGGTCTGTACACCCGCTGTGCCCATTATGAGGGGTTCCCACCATCCCTGTGCTGAGTTCCCGGGTCTGTACACCCGCTGTGCCCATTATGAGGGGTTCCCACCATCCCTGTGCTGAGTTCCCGGGTCTGTACACCCGCTGTGCCCATTATGAGGGGTTCCCACCATCCCTGTGCTGAGTTCCCGGGTCTGTACACCCGCTGTGCCCATTATGAGGGGTTCTCACCCTCCCTGTGCTGAGTTCCCGGGTCTGTACACCCGCTTTGCCCATTATGAGGGGTTCCCACCATCCCTGTGCTGAGTTCCTGGGTCTGTACACCCGCTGTGCCCATTATGAGGGGTTCTCACCATCCCTGTGCTGAGTTCCCGGGTCTGTACACCCGCTGTGCCCATTATGAGGGGTTCTCACCATCCCTGTGCTGAGTTCCCGGGTCTGTACACCCGCTGTGCCCATTATGAGGGGTTCCCACCATCCCTGTGCTGAGTTCCCGGGTCTGTACACCCGCTGTGCCCATTATGAGGGGTTCCCACCATCCCTGTGCCGAGTTCCCGGGTCTGTACACCCGCTGTGCCCATTATGAGGGGTTCCCACCATCCCTGTGCCGAGTTCCCGGGTCTGTACACCCGCTGTGCCCATTATGAGGGGTTCCCACCATCCCTGTGCTGAGTTCCCGGGTCTGTACACCCGCTGTGCCCATTATGAGGGGTTCTCACCATCCCTGTGCTGAGTTCCTGGGTCTGTACACCCGCTGTGCCCATTATGAGGGGTTCTCACCATCCCTGTGCTGAGTTCCTGGGTCTGTACACCCGCTGTGCCCATTATGAGGGGTTCCCACCATCCCTGTGCTGAGTTCCCGGGTCTGTACACCCGCTGTGCCCATTATGAGGGGTTCCCACCATCCCTGTGCTGAGTTCCCGGGTCTGTACACCCGCTGTGCCCATTATGAGGGGTTCCCACCATCCCTGTGCTGAGTTCCCGGGTCTGTACACCCGCTGTGCCCATTATGAGGGGTTCTCACCCTCCCTGTGCTGAGTTCCCGGGTCTGTACACCCGCTTTGCCCATTATGAGGGGTTCCCACCATCCCTGTGCTGAGTTTCCGGGTCTGTACACCCGCTTTGCCCATTATGAGGGGTTCCCACCATCCCTGTGCTGAGTTCCTGGGTCTGTACACCCGCTGTGCCCATTATGAGGGGTTCTCACCCTCCCTGTGCTGAGTTCCCGGGTCTGTACACCCGCTGTGCCCATTATGAGGGGTTCTCACCCTCCCTGTGCTGAGTTTCCGGGTCTGTACACCCGCTTTGCCCATTATGAGGGGTTCCCACCATCCCTGTGCTGAGTTCCTGGGTCTGTACACCCGCTGTGCCCATTATGAGGGGTTCTCACCATCCCTGTGCTGAGTTCCCGGGTCTGTACACCCGCTGTGCCCATTATGAGGGGTTCTCACCATCCCTGTGCTGAGTTCCCGGGTCTGTACACCCGCTGTGCCCATTATGAGGGGTTCCCACCATCCCTGTGCTGAGTTCCCGGGTCTGTACACCCGCTGTGCCCATTATGAGGGGTTCCCACCATCCCTGTGCTGAGTTCCCGGGTCTGTACACCCGCTGTGCCCATTATGAGGGGTTCCCACCATCCCTGTGCCGAGTTCCCGGGTCTGTACACCCGCTGTGCCCATTATGAGGGGTTCCCACCATCCCTGTGCTGAGTTCCCGGGTCTGTACACCCGCTGTGCCCATTATGAGGGGTTCCCACCATCCCTGTGCTGAGTTCCCGGGTCTGTACACCCGCTGTGCCCATTATGAGGGGTTCTCACCATCCCTGTGCTGAGTTCCCGGGTCTGTACACCCGCTGTGCCCATTATGAGGGGTTCTCACCATCCCTGTGCTGAGTTCCCGGGTCTGTACACCCGCTGTGCCCATTATGAGGGGTTCTCACCATCCCTGTGCTGAGTTCCCGGGTCTGTACACCCGCTGTGCCCATTATGAGGGGTTCCCACCATCCCTGTGCTGAGTTCCCGGGTCTGTACACCCGCTGTGCCCATTATGAGGGGTTCTCACCATCCCTGTGCTGAGTTCCCGGGTCTGTACACCCGCTGTGCCCATTATGAGGGGTTTGTACAATCCCTTGATTTATATTTTGGTAGAAATAGTTATGTATACAGAGGGGAAAATACTGATTTGCTCCCCCTCAGATTGTGTAAATTTTGCCCCCTTACATAGAAATGAAGGGTCTATAATTTTTATCATAGGTGTATTTTATATGATAGAGACAGAATATCAACCAAAAATCCAGAGAAATCACACAATACAAATGTTATAAATGGAGTAAAATAAATATTTACCCCCCTTAGTAGTTGGTGGAGAAACCCTTGTTGGTGATCACAGAGGTCAGACGTTTCCTGTAGGTGGTGATCACAGAGGTCAGACGTTTCCTGTAGGTGGTGATCACAGAGGTCAGACGTTTCTTGTAGGTGGTGATCAGTTTCCACACATCTCAGGAGGGATTTTCTCTTCTTTACAGATCTTCTCTGAATCCTGAAGGTTTCTTGGCAACTCGAAGTTTCATCTCCTCCATACATTTTCTATAGGATTAAGGTCTGGAGACTGGATAGGCCACTCCATGACCTGAATGTGCTTCTTCTGGAGCCTCTCCTTTGTTGCCTTGGTGATATGTTTTGGGTCCTTGTCATGCTGGAAGACCCATCCATGACCCATCTTCAGTGTTCTGGATGAGGGAAGAAGGTTCTCCTCCAAGATCTTACAATACATGGCCCCGCCCATTGGCCCCTCAATGCGGCAAAGTCGGCCTGAACCTTTATCAGAGAAACACCCCAAATCATCATGTTTCCACCTCATCTTGGAGGAGAACCTTCTTCTCTCATCCAGAACACTGAAGATGGGTCATGGATGGGTCTTCCAGCATGACAAGGACCCAAAACATATCACCAAGGCAACAAAGGAGAGGCTCCAGAAGAAGCACATTCAGGTCATGGAGTGGCCTATCCAGTCTCCAGACCTTAATCCTATAGAAAATGTATGGAGGAGCTGAAACTTCGAGTTGCCAAGAAACCTTCAGGATTTAGAGAAGATCTGTAAAGAAGAGAAAATCCCTCCTGAGATGTGTGGAAACTGATCACCACTAGGGATGAGCTTCGAGTTCGAGTCGGACAGCGAACAATTTGGGGTGTTTGCGTCAAATTCAAATGCCGCGGAACACCCTTTAAAAGTCTATGGGAGAAATCAAAAGTGCTAATTTTAAAGGCTAATATGCAAGTTATTGTCATAAAAAGTGTTTGGGGACCCTATGTCCTGCCCCAGGGGACATGGATCAATGCAAAAAAAGTTTTAAAAACAGACGTTTTTTCAGGAGCAGTGATTTTAATAATGCTTAGAGTGAAACAATAAAAGTGTAATATCCCTTTAAATTTCGTAGCTGGGGGGTGTCTATAGTATGCCTGTAAAGGGGCGCATGTTTCCCGTGTTTAGAACAGTCTGACAGCAAAATGACATTTCGAAGGAAAAAACTCATTTAAAACTACCCGACATTGCATTGCCGACAATACACATAGAAGTTCATTGATAAAAACGGCATGGGAATTCCCCAAAGGGGAACCCCGAACCAAAATTTAAAAAAAAAAATGACGTGGGAGTCCCCCTAAATTCCATACCAGGCCCTTCAGGTCTGGTATGGATATTAAGGGGAACCCCGGCCAAAATGTTTTAAAAAAATGACGTGGGGTTCCCCCTAAATTCCATAACAGACCCTTCAGGTCTGGTATGGATTTTGAGGGGAACCCCGCGCCAAAAAAAAAAACGGCGTGGGGTCCCCCCAAAAATCCATACCAGACCCTTATTCGAGCACGTAACCTGGCAGGCCGCAGGAAAAGTGGGGGGGACGAGAGTGCGGCCCCCCCCCTCCTGAACCGTACCAGGCCACATGCCCTCAACATTGGGAGGGTGCTTTGGAGTAGCCCCCCAAAACACCTTGTCCCCATGTTGATGAGGACAAGGGCCTCATCCCCACAACCCTGGCCGGTGGTTGTGGGGGTCTGCGGGCGGGGGGCTTATCGGAATTTGGAAGCCCCCTTTAACAAGGGAACCCCCAGATCCCGGCCCCCCCCCCTGTGTGAAATGGTAAGGGGGTACTTTTGTACCCCTACCATTTAACTAAAAAACTGTCAAAAATGTTAAAAATGACAAGAGACAGTTTTTGACAATTCCTTTATTTAAATGCTTCTTCTTTCTTCTATCTTCCTTCATCTTCTTCTTCTGGTTCTTCTAGCTCTTCCTCCGGCGTTCTCGTCCAGCATCTCCTCCGCAGCGTCTTCTATCTTCTTCTCCTCGGGCCGCTCCGCACCCATGGCATGGGGGGAGGCTCCCGCTCTTCTCTTCATCTTCTTCTTCATCTTCTTCTCTTCTTCCTTCTTCTCTTCTTCTCTTCTTCATTTTCTTCTCCGGGCCGCTCCGCACCCATGCTGGCATGGAGGGAGGCTCCCGCTGTGTGATGGCGTCTCCTCGTCTGACGGCTCTTAAATAAAGGGGGCGGGGCCACCCGTGACCCCGCCCCCTCTGACGCACGGGACATGACGGGACTTCCCTGTGGCATTCCCCGTGACGTCACAGGGAAGTCCCGTCAAGTCACCATGCGTCAGAGGGGGGCGGGGTCACCGGGTGGCCCCGCCCCCGTTATTTAAGAACCGTCAGACAAGGAGACGCCGTCACACAGCGGGAGCCTCCCTCCATGCCAGCATGGGTGCGGAGCGGGCCGGAGAAGAAAATGAAGAAGAGAAGAAGAGAAGAAGAGAAGAAGAGAAGAAAAGAAGAAAAGAAGAAGATGAAGAAGATGAAGAGAAGAGCGGGAGCCTCCCCCCCATGCCATGGGTGCGGAGCGGCCCGAGGAGAAGAAGATAGAAGACGCTGCGGAGGAGATGCTGGACGAGAACGCCGGAGGAAGAACCAGAAGAACCAGAAGAAAAAGAAGATGAAGGAAGATAGAAGAAAGAAGAAGCATTTAAATAAAGGAATTGTCAAAAACTGTCTCTTGTCATTTTTAACATTTTTGACAGTTTTTTAGTGAAATGGTAGGCGTAAGTACCCCCTTACCATTTCACACAGGGGGGGGGGGCGGGATCTGGGGGTCCCCTTGTTAAAGGGGGCTTCCAGATTCCGATAAGCCCCCCACCCGCAGACCCCCACAACCACCAGCCAGGCCCTTGTCCTCATCAACATGGGGACAAGGTGTTTTGGGGGCTACCCCAAAGCACCCTCCCAATGTTGAGGGCATGTGGCCTGGTACGGTTCAGGAGGGGGGAGCCACACTCTCGTCCCCCCTTCTTTTCCTGCGGCATGCCAGGTTGCGTGCTCGGATAAGGGTCTGGTATGGAATTTAGGGGGAACCCCACGTCATTTTTTTTTTTAAATTTTGGCCGGGGTTCCCCTTAATATCCATACCAGACCTGAAGGGCCTGGTATGGAATTTAGGGGGACTCCCACGTCATTTTTTTTTTAAATTTTGGTTCGGGGTTCCCATGTGGAGAATTCCCATGCCATTTTTATCAATGAACTTCTATGTGTATTGTCGGCAAAGCAATAGCCGCGGGAAGTTTTAAATGGGTTTTTTCCTTTGAAATGTCATTTTGCTGTCAGACTGTTCTAAACACGGGAAACATGCGCCCCTTTACAGGCATACTATAGACACCCCCCAGGTACGAAATTTAAAGGGATATTACACTTTTATTGTTTTACTTTAAGCATTATTAAAATCACTGCTCCTGAAAAAACGGCCTTTTTTAAAACTTTTTTTTGCATTGATAAATGTCCCCTGGGGCAGGACCCGGGTCCCCAAACACTCCCCTGGGGCAGGACCCGGGTCCCCAAACACTCCCCTGGGGCAGGACCCGGGTCCCCAAACACTCCCCTGGGGCAGGACCCGGTCCCCAAACACTCCCCTGGGGCAGGACCCGGGTCCCCAAACACTCCCCTGGGGCAGGACCCGGGTCCCCAAACACTTTTTATGACAATAACTTTCATATAAGCCTTTAAAATTAGCACTTTTGATTATTTATGTTCGTGTCCCATAGACTTTAATGGTGTTCGCGTGTTCAAGCAAACTTTTTTTCTGTTCGCATGTTCTAGGTATAAATGATATTGATAGGTATAGATGATATTGATAGGTATACATGATATATTGATTAGTATAGATTATATCAATAGATATAGATGATATATTGACAGGTAAAGATGATATAATTGGTATAGATGATATATTGATGGGTAAAGATGATATATTGATTATTATAGATGATATTGATAAGAAAAGATGATATGTTGATTGGTATAGATGATATATTGATTATTATAGATGGTATTGATAAGAAAAGATGATATGTTGATTGGTATAGATGATATATTGACAGGTAAAGATGATATAATTGGTATAGATGATATATTGATCAGGTAAATGATATATTGATTGGTATGGATGATATATTGAATGGTAAAGATGATATATTGATCGGTATGTCATGGTGTATGGGATGATTATTATTATTATACAGGATTTATATAGCGCTGACAGTTTGAATATTATCTTCTTTTCTCTCTCCGGCAGCCGCTATGACCCGGACAGCGGACACGACTCGGGAGCAGAAGACGCCACAATGGACGTGTCTCCATCCTTCTGCTTCCTGACGATCGGCATGGGCAAGATTCTGCAGCCACACGGCTCTCCGCCCACCTCCCGGGACCCCACCGGATGTACCATGCCCCTCCCCCCACGCCTGGGCGTCTGCCTCGACTACGAGAAGGGCCGCGTGGGTTTCTTCGACGCCGTGTCCCACCGTGGCCTGTGGGAGGGCAGCGTGGACTGTTCAGGCCCCGTGTGCCCGGCGTTCTGCTTCATCGGCGGCGGGGCCCTCCAGCTGCAGGAACTGGTCACCATCAAACACGAGCGCAAGGTGACGATAAGCGGCTTCAGCAAAGCGGAGTGACCCCCATAGACTAGCATAGAGGGAGAGGCCGAGTCACTGAGTGCCCTCTGGGGGGGCAAACCTGCAGCCCTTTGTGCCCATTCAACCTAGCACAAGAAATGGCCGCCAGGGCGCCCGACCGCCAACACCCACCAGGGGCGCGCTCTGCGGTTCAAGATCGGAACGAAGCCAAGACAGCTGGACTAGGAAGGGTTCGAAGTGCCACACATTGCATCATGGGAACGCGTTCATTCACCGTCTTCGTCTGACCGCCCTTCTGTCCCCCCCTCAATCTGGGCTGGACCCACTGTGACCCCCCCCGACCCCCAGTAACAGGGTTACACCCCTCCCCCTCCCCAGTCCCAGCGCAGTCCTTCATTGCCAATGATTTTTACGCACTTTTTATTTGAGAGAAAACTTTTTGTAGGGAACGTCTTCCCTTTTCTATGTGTATGTGACCTGCACAGGATGAACATGACACACGCATGCGCACACACACTCACACACACGCATGCAGACCGCGAGCCCCACCGGTGCCCCCCTCGGGCGCTCCTCAGTGCTATGCATGTTCCCGTGTACAGATGGGAATAGCCAATCACGCATCTCTGCCTTCATCCTTCATTCCGCCCTCTCAATCCACCACTAAGAGGAGCACGCTGACATCCCCTGAGGGCACGAGGGGCAGAGATCCTCGGGGGCGGGGCTCCCCTGACATTCATCACCAGTTATACACACACAAGTAATAGGTAGTACATTGCAGATGGTGACGGATCTGTGTAGTAGACGGACAGATGACAATAAAGAGGAATGTGGAGGATCTGCACCTGATTGGTTGTTTTTTGTTTTTTTGTCCGAGAGCTTCTCTGTTTATGGGGGAAGGGAGTATAGTTATTATTATTTATCCTCATTACAGTGGGGGGGGGGGGATAATGATTGTGTCCCCTGCAGATTGTGTAAGTTTTGCCCCCTTACATAGAAATGAAGGGTCTATAATTTTTATCAGAGGTGTATTTTATATGATAGAGACAGAATATCAACCAAAAATCCAGAAATAACACACAATACAAATGTTATAAATGGAGTAAAATAAGTATTTGATCCTCAGGCAAAACATAGTTACATAGTAGGTGAGGTTGAAAAAAGACACAAGTCCATCAAGTCCAACGTGACTTAGTAGTTGGTGGAGAAACCCTTGTTGGTGATCACAGAGGTCAGACGTTTCTTGTAGGTGGTGATCAGTTTCCACACATCTCAGGAGGGATTTTCTCTTCTTTACAGATCTTCTCTAAATCCTGAAGGTTTCTTGGCAACTCGAAGTTTCATCCCCTCCATACATTTTCTATAGGATTAAGGTCTGGAGACTGGATAGGCCACTCCATGACCTTCATGTGCTTCTTCTTGAGCCCCTCCTTTGTTGCCTTGGTGATATGTTTTGGGTGATTGTCATGCTGGAAGACCCATCCATGACCCATCTTCAGTGTTCTGGATGAGAGAAGAAGGTTCTCCTCCAAGATGAGGTGGAAACATGATGATTTGGGGTGTTTCTCTGATAAAGGTTCAGGCCGACTTTGCCGCATTGAGGGGCCAATGGGCGGGGCCATGTATTGTAAGATCTTGGAGGAGAACCTTCTTCCCTCATCCAGAACACTGAAGATGGGTCATGGATGGGTCTTCCAGCATGACAAGGACCCAAAACATATCACCAAGACAACAAGGGAGTGGCTCAAGAAGAAGCACATTCAGGTCATGGAGTGGCCTAGCCAGTCTCCAGACCTTAATCCTATAGAACATTTATGGAGGGAACTGAAACTTTGAGTTGCCAAGAGACCTCAAGGATTTAGAGAAGATCTGTAGAGAAGAGAGGACCAAAATCCCTCCTGAGATGTGTGGAAACTGATCACCACCTACAAGAAACGTCTGACCTCTGTGATCACCAACAAGGGTTTCTCCACCAACTACTAAGGGGATCAAATACTTATTTTACTCCATTTATAACATTTGTATTGTGATTTTTCGGGATTTTTGGTTGATATTCTGTCTCTATCATATAAAATACACCTATGATAAAAATTATAGACCCTTCATTTCTATGTAAGGGGGCAAAACTTACACAATCTGCAGGGGAGACGATCATTATCCCCCCCCCCCCCCCTATATACACCCCTCCCCCCCCCTCTGTATATACTGAATGCTGGGTCACAAAAAATCTATTCACCGCTCTGTCCACCAGAGGGCAGCAAATACTAAATAATGAATAATAGGGAAAGAATGGTGTCATTGCTGAGCTCTCACCGCCTTCCAAACCATGGAGCAAGCATGCAGCCAGTGAAGTCACAACTCCTAATCCTTCCTCTTCCACTGTACAGTCTGATCACTGGGGGAGAGGAGACTGAGGAAATGACTCCTCCTCCTTCTACAAAGTTACAATGTACAGTCTGATCACTGGGGGAGAGGAGACTGAGGAAATGACTCCTCCTCCTTCTACAAAGTTACAATGTACAGTCTGATCTCTGGGGGAGGGGAGACTGAGGAAATGACTCCTCCTCCTTCTACAAAGTTACAATGTACAGTCTGATCACTGGGGGAGGGGAGACTGAGGAAATGACTCCTCCTCCTTCTACAAAGTTACAATGTACAGTCTGATCTCTGGGGGAGAGGAGACTGAGGAAATGACTCCTCCTCCTTCTACAAAGTTACAATGTACAGTCTGATCACTGGGGGAGAGGAGACTGAGGAAATGACTCCTCCTCCTTCTACAAAGTTACAATGTACAGTCTGATCTCTGGGGGAGAGGAGACTGAGGAAATGACTCCTCCTCCTTCTACAAAGTTACAATGTACAGTCTGATCACTGGGGGAGAGGAGACTGAGGAAATGACTCCTCCTCCTTCTACAAAGTTACAATGTACAGTCTGATCACTGGGGGAGGGGAGACTGAGGAAATGACTCCTCCTCCTTCTACAAAGTTACAATGTACAGTCTGATCTCTGGGGGAGAGGAGACTGAGGAAATGACTCCTCCTCCTTCTACAAAGTTACAATGTACAGTCTGATCACTGGGGGAGAGGAGACTGAGGAAATGACTCCTCCTCCTTCTACAAAGTTACAATGTACAGTCTGATCACTGGGGGAGGGGAGACTGAGGAAATGACTCCTCCTCCTTCTACAAAGTTACAATGTACAGTCTGATCTCTGGGGGAGAGGAGACTGAGGAAATGACTCCTCCTCCTTCTACAAAGTTACAATGTACAGTCTGATCACTGGGGGAGAGGAGACTGAGGAAATGACTCCTCCTCCTTCTACAAAGTTATAATGTACAGTCTGATCACTGGGGGAGGGGAGACTGAGGAAATGACTCCTCCTCCTTCTACAAAGTTACAATGTACAGTCTGATCTCTGGGGGAGAGGAGACTGAGGAAATGACTCCTCCTCCTTCTACAAAGTTACAATGTACAGTCTGATCACTGGGGGAGGGGAGACTGAGGAAATGACTCCTCCTCCTTCTACAAAGTTACAATGTACAGTCTGATCTCTGGGGGAGAGGAGACTGAGGAAATGACTCCTCCTCCTTCTACAAAGTTACAATGTACAGTCTGATCACTGGGGGAGAGGAGACTGAGGAAATGACTCCTCCTCCTTCTACAAAGTTACAATGTACAGTCTGATCACTGGGGGAGGGGAGACTGAGGAAATGACTCCTCCTCCTTCTACAAAGTTACAATGTACAGTCTGATCTCTGGGGGAGAGGAGACTGAGGAAATGACTCCTCCTCCTTCTACAAAGTTACAATGTACAGTCTGATCACTGGGGGAGGGGAGACTGAGGAAATGACTCCTCCTCCTTCTACAAAGTTACAATGTACAGTCTGATCACTGGGGGAGGGGAGACTGGGGAAATGACTCCTCCTCCTTCTACAAAGTTACAATGTACAGTCTGATCACTGGGGGAGGGGAGACTGGGGAAATGACTCCTCCTCCTTCTACAAAGTTACAATGTACAGTCTGATCACTGGGGGAGGAGACTGGGGAAATGACTCCTCCTCCTTCTACAAAGTTACAATGTACAGTCTGATCACTGGGGGAGGGGAGACTGAGGAAATGACTCCTCCTCCTTCTACAAAGTTACAATGTACAGTCTGATCACTGGGGGAGGGGAGACTGGGGAAATGACTCCTCCTTCTACAAAGTTACAATGTACAGTCTGATCACTGGGGGAGGGGAGACTGGGGAAATGACTCCTCCTCCTTCTACAAAGTTACAATGTACAGTCTGATCACTGGGGGAGGGGAGACTGAGGAAATGACTCCTCCTCCTTCTACAAAGTTACAATGTACAGTCTGATCTCTGGGGGAGAGGAGACTGAGGAAATGACTCCTCCTTCTTCTACAAAGTTACAATGTACAGTCTGATCACTGGGGGAGGGGAGACTGGGGAAATGACTCCTCCTCCTTCTACAAAGTTACAATGTACAGTCTGATCACTGGGGGAGGGGAGACTGGGGAAATGACTCCTCCTCCTTCTACAAAGTTACAATGTACAGTCTGATCACTGGGGGAGGGGAGACTGAGGAAATGACTCCTCCTCCTTCTACAAAGTTACAATGTACAGTCTGATCACTGGGGGAGGGGAGACTGGGGAAATGACTCCTCCTCCTTCTACAAAGTTACAATGTACAGTCTGATCACTGGGGGAGGGGAGACTGGGGAAATGACTCCTCCTCCTTCTACAAAGTTACAATGTACAGTCTGATCACTGGGGGAGGAGACTGGGGAAATGACTCCTCCTCCTTCTACAAAGTTACAATGTACAGTCTGATCACTGGGGGAGGGGAGACTGAGGAAATGACTCCTCCTCCTTCTACAAAGTTACAATGTACAGTCTGATCACTGGGGGAGGGGAGACTGGGGAAATGACTCCTCCTTCTACAAAGTTACAATGTACAGTCTGATCACTGGGGGAGGGGAGACTGGGGAAATGACTCCTCCTCCTTCTACAAAGTTACAATGTACAGTCTGATCACTGGGGGAGGGGAGACTGGGGAAATGACTCCTCCTCCTTCTACAAAGTTACAATGTACAGTCTGATCACTGGGGGAGGGGAGACTGGGGAAATGACTCCTCCTCCTTCTACAAAGTTACAATGTACAGTCTGATCACTGAGGGAGGAGAGACTGAGGAAATGCTCAGCCTAGGCACAGTCACTGACTGTAGCTGAAGAATGTCTTTTTAATGATAAACATTTCTGATTATTGATCCGGTTGCTGTATTGGGACAGGTCGGGGATTTATTCCTGGAGACGTGAGAAGTCACTGACCGCTCCTATATCCAGCAATCCATAAAAAAGGATTTTCGGCACATCAGAGTTTACTTTGTAACTTTTATTGATTGTTTCCTGTTTGATCGGCGTCACTCCTCCTATGATGTCATCGATTTACCTTTATACCTCCTCACCTCCCTAACCGTGCCATAAAAACCACCCAAATCCGGCCGAGTAACAATCCCTGATTACCCAACTACACTCTGATTGCAATAACACTCTGACCGCAGGAGCTTACAGTCTAGTGGTATAAAGAGACCCTGACCCCAGGAGCTTACAGTCTAGAGGTATAATGAGACCCTGACCCCAGGAGCTTACAGTCTAGAGGTATAATGAGACCCTGATCCCAGGAGCTTACAGTCTAGAGGTATAATGAGACCCTGACCCCAGGAGCTTACAGTCTAGGGGTATAATGAGACCCTGACCCCAGGAGCTTACAGTCTAGGGGTATAATGAGACCCTGACCCCAGGAGCTTACAGTCTAGAGGTATAATGAGACCCTGACCCCAGGAGCTTACAGTCTAGAGGTATAATGAGACCCTGACCCCAGGAGCTTACAGTCTAGAGGTATAATGAGACCCTGACCCCAGGAGCTTACAGTCTAGGGGTATAATGAGACCCTGACCCCAGGAGCTTACAGTCTAGAGGTATAATGAGATCCTGACCCCAGGAGCTTACAGTCTAGAGGTATAATGAGATCCTGACCCCAGGAGCTTACAGTCTAGGGGTATAATGAGACCCTGACCCCAGGAGCTTACAGTCTAGGGGTATAATGAGAACCTGACCCCAGGAGCTTACAGTCTAGAGATATAATGAGATCCTGACCCCAGGAGCTTACAGTCTAGAGGTATAATGAGATCCTGCCCCCAGGAGCTTACAGTCTAGAGGTATAATGAGATCCTGACCCCAGGAGCTTACAGTCTAGAGGTATAAAGAGACCCTGACCCCAGGAGCTTACAGTCTAGTGGTATAAAGAGACCCTGACCCCAGGAGCTTACAGTCTAGAGGTATAATGAGACTCTGACCCCAGGAGCTTACAGTCTAGAGGTATAAAGAGACCCTGACCCCAGGAGCTTACAGTCTAGTGGTATAAAGAGACCCTGACCCCAGGAGCTTACAGTCTAGAGGTATAATGAGACTCTGACCCCAGGATCTTACAGTCTAGAGGTATAATGAGATCCTGACCCCAGGAGCTTACAGTCTAGAGGTATAATGAGACCCTGACCCCAGGAGCTTACAGTCTAGAGGTATAATGAGACCCTGACCCCAGGAGCTTACAGTCTAGAGGTATAATGAGACCCTGTCCCCAGGAGCTTACAGTCTAGAGGTATAATGAGACCCTGTCCCCAGGAGCTTACAGTCTAGAGGTATAATGAGACCCTGTCCCCAGGAGCTTACAGTCTAGAGGTATAATGAGACCCTGACCCCAGGAGCTTACAGTCTAGGGGTATAATGAGACCCTGACCCCAGGAGCTTACAGTCTAGGGGTATAATGAGACCCTGACCCCAGGAGCTTACAGTCTAGAGGTATAATGAGACCCTGACCCCAGGAGCTTACAGTCTAGAGGTATAATGAGACCCTGTCCCCAGGAGCTTACAGTCTAGAGGTATAATGAGACCCTGTCCCCAGGAGCTTACAGTCTAGAGGTATAATGAGACCCTGTCCCCAGGAGCTTACAGTCTAGAGGTATAATGAGACCCTGACCCCAGGAGCTTACAGTCTAGGGGTATAATGAGACCCTGACCCCAGGAGCTTACAGTCTAGGGGTATAATGAGACCCTGACCCCAGGAGCTTACAGTCTAGAGGTATAATGAGACCCTGACCCCAGGAGCTTACAGTCTAGGGGTATAATGAGACCCTGACCCCAGGAGCTTACAGTCTAGAGGTATAATGAGATCCTGACCCCAGGAGCTTACAGTCTAGAGGTATAATGAGATCCTGACCCCAGGAGCTTACAGTCTAGGGGTATAATGAGACCCTGACCCCAGGAGCTTACAGTCTAGGGGTATAATGAGAACCTGACCCCAGGAGCTTACAGTCTAGAGATATAATGAGATCCTGACCCCAGGAGCTTACAGTCTAGAGGTATAATGAGACCCTGACCCCAGGAGCTTACAGTCTAGAGGTATAATGAGACCCTGACCCCAGGAGCTTACAGTCTAGAGGTATAATGAGACCCTGACCCCAGGAGCTTACAGTCTAGAGGTATAATGAGACCCTGTCCCCAGGAGCTTACAGTCTAGAGGTATAATGAGACCCTGTCCCCAGGAGCTTACAGTCTAGAGGTATAATGAGACTCTGACCCCAGGAGCTTACAGTCTAGTGGTATAAAGAGACCCTGACCCCAGGAGCTTACAGTCTAGAGGTATAATGAGACCCTGACCCCAGAAGCTTACAGTCTAGGGGTATAATGAGACCCTGACCCCAGGAGCTTACAGTCTAGGGGTATAATGAGACCCTGACCCCAGGAGCTTACAGTCTAGAGGTATAATGAGACCCTGACCCCAGGAGCTTACAGTCTAGGGGTATAATGAGACCCTGACCCCAGGAGCTTACAGTCTAGAGGTATAATGAGATCCTGACCCCAGGAGCTTACAGTCTAGAGGTATAATGAGATCCTGACCCCAGGAGCTTACAGTCTAGGGGTATAATGAGACCCTGACCCCAGGAGCTTACAGTCTAGGGGTATAATGAGAACCTGACCCCAGGAGCTTACAGTCTAGAGATATAATGAGATCCTGACCCCAGGAGCTTACAGTCTAGAGGTATAATGAGATCCTGCCCCCAGGAGCTTACAGTCTAGAGGTATAATGAGATCCTGACCCCAGGAGCTTACAGTCTAGAGGTATAAAGAGACCCTGACCCCAGGAGCTTACAGTCTAGTGGTATAAAGAGACCCTGACCCCAGGAGCTTACAGTCTAGAGGTATAATGAGACTCTGACCCCAGGAGCTTACAGTCTAGAGGTATAAAGAGACCCTGACCCCAGGAGCTTACAGTCTAGTGGTATAAAGAGACCCTGACCCCAGGAGCTTACAGTCTAGAGGTATAATGAGACTCTGACCCCAGGATCTTACAGTCTAGAGGTATAATGAGATCCTGACCCCAGGAGCTTACAGTCTAGAGGTATAATGAGACCCTGACCCCAGGAGCTTACAATCTAGAGGTATAATGAGAACCTGACCCCAGGAGCTTACAGTCTAGAGATATAATGAGAACCTGACCCCAGGAGCTTACAGTCTAGAGGTATAATGAGATCCTGACCCCAGGAGCTTACAGTCTAGAGATATAATGAGAACCTGACCCCAGGAGCTTACAGTCTAGAGGTATAATGAGACCCTGACCCCAGGAGCTTACAGTCTAGAGGTATAATGAGATCCTGACCCCAGGAGCTTACAGTCTAGAGGTATAATGAGATCCTGACCCCAGGAGCTTACAGTCTAGAGGTATAATGAGACCCTGACCCCAGGAGCTTACAGTCTAGGGGTATAATGAGACCCTGTCCCCAGGAGCTTACAGTCTAGAGGTATATTGAGATCCTGACCCCAGGAGCTTACAGTCTAGAGGTATAATGAGACCCTGATCCCAGGAGCTTACAGTCTAGTGGTATAAAGAGACCCTGACCCCAGGAGCTTACAGTCTAGAGGTATAATGAGACCCTGACCCCAGGAGCTTACAGTCTAGAGGTATAATGAGACCCTGACCCCAGGAGCTTACAGTCTAGAGGTATAATGAGACCCTGACCCCAGGAGCTTACAGTCTAGAGGTATATTGAGATCCTGACCCCAGGAGCTTACAGTCTATAGGTATAATGAGACCCTGACCCCAGGAGCTTACAGTCTAGAGGTATAATGAGACCCTGTCCCCAGGAGCTTACGGTCTAGAGGTATAATGAGACCCTGACTTCAGGAGCTTACAGTCTAGAGGTATAATGAGACCCTGACCCCAGGAGCTTACAGTCTAGAGGTATAATGAGACCCTGAACCCAGGAGCTTACAGTCTAGGGGTATAATGAGACCCTGACCCCAGGAGCTTACAGTCTAGAGGTATAATGAGACCCTGTCCCCAGGAGCTTACAGTCTAGGGGTATAATGAGACTCTGACCCCAGGAGCTTACAGTCTAGAACTGTTACTCTGTATAGATAGAGATATTGAAGACCTATATATGAAGAGGTGATGTAATGAAGGCCCCTCCCCTCTATATTTTGGCCCCTCCCCTCTATATTTCGGTCTTCATGGCCGGGTACTGAACGGTCTGGATCTCCGGAATGGAAATTTCGGCATTTTACGGGTTAATTAAACATTTTTTATAGCGGAAATAAAATTTTATATGCAAATTCATTTCTAAGTAGAGCGGAAAGTTTCTGTTTCCTGGCCGACACCCATCACATGGAGGAACGCCGTGAAATCCGATGACAAATACCGAGATAATGCAATCTATTAACCCCCGCGCTGCCAGCGAGAGGACAAAGACATATCTGATGATTCCAGAAGGAAAACGTTTCCATAAATGTTCCTTAGACTACAAGGAAACAACAAAGAAAAAAATTGAAAAACACAAAATAAATGCCTGACGTGTGATCTGAAAACCGCTCCTGGGTGCGTCCGCATCCCATCACGGCTCAGATCTCCATTGATAAAACATTGACATATACTCTATGTGACTCCTCCAGATGTAATGAGGGATGGACAGAAGGTCACAGCTGTGGGAAAAAGTGGTAATTCACACAAGCAGGTCACCCTGGTGGAGGACGGGGGCGGGGCTCATCTAAGGGGCGGGGTCTAAGCACTAACCAGTGTTTAACAGGGTCCAGTAGAAGATATAGCAGGTAGTGATCAAGGGGAAACGTAATCAAGGAACAAGCCAAAGGTCGGCAATGAGTGGTAGTGGAGATGAGGACAAAGGAGAGAGGTATCAGCTGTAAGGACAAACAGGAAACGCAAAGGCGTGGCTTAAATAGGAAGTTCATGGAAGGAGCAAGGAGTTCAAGGTTCACCAGAAACAAGGTACAAGGACAAGATTATCCAAGGAGTCAGAATGCTGTCTGGTATCTCAGGTGGCTCACCAAGGAGAGCCACTGCCAGAAGTAGCCGAGGTTGTGGGTTCAGATGTTGGCTTTGTACCTTCTTATCTGGTGATCCTTGTAATGTCCTATCTGGTGATCCTTGTATCTTCTTATCTGGTGATCCTTGTATCTTCCTATCTGGAGAACTTGTATCTTCCTATTCGGTGACCCTTGTAATGTCCTATATCGAGATCTCGTAACTTCCTTTCATAGAGACCTTGTATCTTCCTATCTGGAGATCTTGTATCTTCCTATCTGGAGATCTTGTATCTTCCTATCTGGAGACCTTGTATCTTCCTATCTGGAGACCTTTTATCTTCCTATCTGGAGACCTTGTATCTTCCTATCTGGAGACCATGTATCTTCCTATCTGGAGATCTTGTATCTTCCTATCTGGAGACCTTGTATCTACCTATCGGGAGACCTTGTATCTTCCTATCTGGAGACCTTGTATCTTCCTATCTGGAGACCTTTTATCTTCCTATCTGGAGATCTTGTATCTTCCTATCTGGAGACCTTGTATCTTCCTATCTGGAGATCTTGTATCTACCTATCTGGAGACCTTGTATCTACCTATCGGGAGACCTTGTATCTTCCTATCTGGAGACCTTGTATCTACCTATCGGGAGACCTTGTATCTTCCTATCTGGAGACCTTGTATCTTCCTATCTGGAGACCTTTTATCTTCCTATCTGGAGATCTTGTATCTTCCTATCTGGAGATCTTGTATCTCTCTATCTGGAGATCTTGTATCTACCTATCTGGAGACCTTGTATCTACCTATCGGGAGACCTTGTATCTTCCTATCTGGAGACCTTGTATCTTCCTATCTGGAGACCTTTTATCTTCCTATCTGGAGATCTTGTATCTTCCTATCTGGAGACCTTGTATCTTCCTATCTGGAGATCTTGTATCTACCTATCTGGAGACCTTGTATCTACCTATCGGGAGACCTTGTATCTTCCTATCTGGAGACCTTGTATCTTCCTATCTGGAGACCTTTTATCTTCCTATCTGGAGATCTTGTATCTTCCTATCTGGAGACCTTGTATCTTCCTATCTGGAGATCTTGTATCTTCCTATCTGGAGACCTTGTATCTTCCTATCTGGAGACCTTGTATCTTCCTATCTGGAGACCTTGTATCTTCCTATCTGGAGATCTTGTATCTTCCTATCTGGAGATCTTGTATCTTCCTATCTGGAGATCTTGTATCTTCCTATCTGGAGACCTTGTATCTTCTTATCTGGAGATCTTGTATCTACCTATCTGGAGACCTTGTATCTACCTATCGGGAGACCTTGTATCTTCCTATCTGGAGACCTTGTATCTTCCTATCTGGAGACCTTTTATCTTCCTATCTGGAGATCTTGTATCTTCCTATCTGGAGATCTTGTATCTTCCTATCTGGAGATCTTGTATCTTCCTATCTGGAGATCTTGTATCTTCCTATCTGGAGACCTTGTATCTTCCTATCTGGATAACTTGTATCTTCCTGTCACGGAACGTCCCACACTCCGCTTGAGTGCTTCCGTCATATACCGCTTCCTAAGTTCTGGAACACGAGTCCAATGGATCTGGCTATAGGAACCCCAAGAACTAGACAACACCAGTCTTGGAGTACATCAGAACTAACTTTTATTTGAGATCTCACACACATTTATACACCAGGATGACTCAAAGCTAACCTAATTAACATGAGCTCCAATAGGAGTCGTCCCGTCTCCTACATTGTATGGAGGACAATGTCATTAGCTCATTCAATTAACATAAGCACCAGTTGACACCAGCATCTCCTCACATGATGTGTCCCAACAGAATGAATCAGTCTTATCAGCAGGGGGCTGCTGGAGGAACCCCCCCTCCCTCTTCAGGGACACAGATCCACAGCAAGGAGTCCCCATACAATATATACATGACTGAGACCGATTAATACAGTTCAGACTGGATTTCTCATTCACCTCAAATGCTAGGGCCCATAATCGGTGGGCAACAGGCCCGCACACAGTCCTCTCCAACAGCCTCTGCTCCGGCCAGGTCCGTGACACTTCCTATCTGGAGACCTTGTATCTTCCTATCTGGAGACCTTGTATCTTCCTATCTGGAGATCTTGTATCTTCCTATCTGGAGATCTTGTATCTTCCTATCTGGAGACCTTGTATCTTCCTATCTGGAGATCTTGTATCTACCTATCTGGAGACCTTGTATCTTCCTATCTGGAGACCTTGTATCTTCCTATCTGGAGACCTTGTAATGTCCTATATAGAGATCTCGTATCTTCCTATCTGGAGACCTTGTATCTTCCTATCTGGAGATCTTGTATCTTCCTATCTGGAGATCTTGTATCTTCCTATCTGGAGATCTTGTATCTTCCTATCCGGAGACCTTGTATCTTCCTATCTGCAGACCTTGTATCTTTCTATCTGGAGACCTTGTATCTTCCTATCTGGAGACCATGTATCTTCCTATCTGGAGATCTTGTATCTTCCTATCTGGAGATCTTGTATCTTCCTATCTGGAGATCTTGTATCTTCCTATCCGGAGACCTTGTATCTTCCTATCTGCAGACCTTGTATCTTTCTATCTGGAGACCTTGTATCTTCCTATCTGGTGACCTTGTATCTTCCTATCTGGAGATCTTGTATCTTCCTATCTGGAGATCTTGTATCTTCCTATCTGGAGACCTTGTATCTTCCTATCTGGAGACCTTGTAATGTCCTATATAGAGATCTCGTATCTTCCTATCTGGAGACCTTGTATCTTCCTATCTGGAGATCTTGTATCTTCCTATCTGGAGATCTTGTATCTTCCTATCTGGAGATCTTGTATCTTCCTATCCGGAGACCTTGTATCTTCCTATCTGGAGACCTTGTATCTACCTATCTGGAGACCTTGTATCTTCCTATCTGGAGACCTTGTATCTTTCTATCTGGAGACCTTGTATCTTCCTATCTGGAGACCTTGTATCTTTCTATCTGGAGACCTTGTATCTTCCTATCTGGAGACCTTGTATCTTCCTATCTGGAGACCTTGTATCTTCCTATCTGGAGACCTTTTATCTTCCTATCTGGAGACCTTTTATCTTCCTATCTCGTGACCATGTCTCTTCCTATCTGGAAACCTTGTATCTTCCTATCTGGAGACCTTGTATCTTTCTATCTGGAGACCTTGTATCTTCCTATCTGGAGACCTTGTATCTTTCTATCTGGAGACCTTGTATCTTCCTATCTGGAGACCTTGTATCTTCCTATCTGGAGACCTTGTATCTTCCTATCTGGAGACCTTTTATCTTCCTATCTGGAGATCTTGTATCTTCCTATCTGGAGACCTTTTATCTTCCTATCTCGTGACCATGTCTCTTCCTATCTGGAAACCTTGTATCTTCCTATCTGGAGACCTTGTATCTTCCTATCTGGAGACCTTGTATCTTCCTATCTGGAGACCTTGTATCTTCCTATCTGGAGATCTTGTATCTTCCTATCTGGAGACCTTGTATCTTCCTATCTTGAGACCTTGTATCTTCCTATCTGGAGACCTTGTATCTTCCTATCTGGAGACCTTGTATCTTCCTATCGGGAGACCTTGTATCTTCCTATCGGGAGACCTTGTATCTTCCTATCTGGAGATCTTGTATCTCTCTATCTGGAGACCTTGTATTTTCCTATCGGGAGACCTTGTATCTCTCTATCTGGAGATCTTGTATCTTCCTATCTGGAGATGTTGTATCTCTCTATCTGGAGATCTTGTATCTTCCTATCTGGAGATCTTGTATCTCTCTATCTGGAGATCTTGTATCTACCTATCTGGAGACCTTGTATCTACCTATCGGGAGACCTTGTATCTTCCTATCTGGAGACCTTGTATCTTCCTATCTGGAGACCTTGTATCTTCCTATCTGGAGATCTTGTATCTTCCTATCTGGAGACCTTGTATCTTCCTATCTGGAGACCTTTTATCTTCCTATCTGGAGACCTTGTATCTTCCTATCTGGAGACCTTTTATCTTCCTATCTGGAGATCTTGTATCTTCCTATCTGGAGACCTTGTATCTTCCTATCTGGAGACCTTGTATCTTCCTATCTGGAGACCTTTTATCTTCCTATCTGGAGATCTTGTATCTTCCTATCTGGAGACCTTTTATCTTCCTATCGGGAGACCTTTTATCTTCCTATCTGGAGACCTTTTATCTTCCTATCTGGAGACCTTTTATCTTCCTATCGGGAGACCTTTTATCTTCCTATCGGGAGACCTTGTATCTTCCTATCTGGAGACCTTTTATCTTCCTATCTGAAGACCTTGTATCTTCCTATCTGGAGAACTTATGTTTTCCTATCTGGAGACCTTTTATCTTCCTATCTGAAGATCTTGTATCTTCCTATCTGGAGACCTTGTGTTTTCCTATCTGGAGACCTTGTATCTTCCTATCTGGAGACCTTGTATCTTCCTATCGGGAGACCTTGTATCTTCCTATCTGGAGACCTTGTATCTTCCTATCTGGAGACCTTGTATCTACCTATCTGGAGACCTTGTATCTTCCTATCTGGAGACCTTGTATCTTCCTATCTGGAGACCTTGTATCTTCCTATCTGGAGACCTTGTATCTTCCTATCGGGAGACCTTGTATCTTCCTATCTGGAGACCTTGTATCTTCCTATCTGGAGACCTTGTATCTTCCTATCTGAAGACCTTGTATCTTCCTATCTGGAGACCTTGTATCTTCCTATCTGGAGACCTTGTATCTTCCTATCGGGAGACCTTGTATCTTCCTATCGGGAGACCTTGTATCTTCCTATCTGGAGACCTTGTATCTTCCTATCTGGAGACCTTTTATCTTCCTATCGGGAGACCTTGTATCTTCCTATCTGGAGACCTTGTATCTTCCTATCTGGAGACCTTGTATCTTCCTATCTGAAGACCTTGTATCTTCCTATCTGGAGACCTTGTATCTTCTTATTTGGAGACTTTTGGTTCCAGCACCTTCCATCCACTTGGAGCACCCACCAATTATGTCAAGTACTTTGAGGAGTGCACCCATTATACGGTGTGTTTAGGTATCTTGGAATATTCCAATGTAGAAGAGAAGTCCTAGTTCCAGTAATAATTGAAGAGTGTCTAGAAGAAGAGTTCCTTGCTGCATCTCCTCTACAGTCCTAAAATTGAGAAGGTTTATCTCTGGTATTTATGGAGGTGAATCTCCTCCAGGTGGGAAGATAATTCAAAAAGTCAGATTCAGAAAATGTTCTGGAGTCACATGTACAGAAATGGAGGAAAACATTAAAAAGCCGAGACATTTCCTCAGCACAGAAGAAACAATCGGGTGACATAAACAGATGGTAAAGATGATTGTTGCCGGCAGATCCTGGAGCCGGTAATGAGGTGTGGAGATCTCAGCCGGATCTCCTGGGAACCAGAAGTCAGATTCTCCCGGTGTGCCGCCCATTCCATCCAACAGAACCCAACACATGATGGTGGCCTCCATAGTGACGGGTGGGCGGGATCATACTGGAGGGTGGGCGGATCATACTGGAGGGTGGGCGGGATCATACTGGAGGGTGGGCGGGATCATACTGGAGGGTGGGCGGATCATACTGGAGGGTGGGCGGGATCATACTGGAGGGTGGGCGGATCATACTGGAGGGTGGGCGGGATCATACTGGCGGGTGGGCGGGATCATACTGGTGGGCGGGATCATACTGGAGGGTGGGCAGATCATACTGGAGGGTGGGCGGGATCATACTGGAGGGTGGGGGGGATCATACTGGAGGGTGGGCGGGATCATACTGGAGGGTGGGCGGATCATACTGGAGGGTGGGCGGGATCATACTGGAGGGTGGGCGGGATCATACTGGAGGGTGGGCGGATCATACTGGAGGGTGGGCGGGATCATACTGGAGGGTGGGCGGATCATACTGGAGGGTGGGCGGGATCATACTGGCGGGTGGGCGGGATCATACTGGTGGGCGGGATCATACTGGAGGGTGGGCAGATCATACTGGAGGGTGGGCGGGATCATACTGGAGGGTGGGGGGATCATACTGGAGGGTGGGCGGATCATACTGGAGGGTGGGCGGGATCATACTGGAGGGTGGGCAGATCATACTGGAGGGTGGGCGGGATCATACTGGAGGGTGGGGGGATCATACTGGAGGGTGGGCGGGATCATACTGGAGGGTGGGCGGATCATACTGGAGGGTGGGCGGGATCATACTGGAGGGTGGGCGGGATCATACTGGCAGGTGGGCGGGATCATACTGGAGGGTGGGGGGGATCATACTGGAGGGTGGGCGGGATCATACTGGAGGGTGGGCGGATCATACTGGAGGGTGGGCGGGATCATACTGGAGGGTGGGCAGGATCATACTGGCAGGTGGGCGGGATCATACTGGAGGGTGGGGGGGATCATACTGAAGGGTGGGTGGGATCATACTGGTGGGCGGATCATACTGGAGGGTGGGCGGATCATACTGGCGGGTGGGCGGGATCATACTGGCGGGTGGGCGGGATCATACTGGAGGGTGGGCGGATCATACTGGAGGGTGGGCGGGATCATACTGGCGGGTGGGCGGGATCATACTGGCGGGTGGATCAATGTTGATGAGGCTCAGCATCTGGGATGACAACCTTGATGGACTTTTTCTAATGGCCTCATTTTGGATATCAACTTTATATGAACAATTCGCTCATGTTGAGATGGGGCGTTGGGGGGATGGGGCGTTGGGGGGATGGGGCATTGGGGCGATAGGGCGTTGGGGGGATAGGGCGTTGGGGGGATAGGATGTTGGGGGGATGGGGCGTTGGGGGGATAGGGCGTTGGGGGGATAGGGCGTTGGGGGGATGGGGCGTTGGGGGGATAGGGCGTTGGGAGGGATGGGGCATTGGGGGGATTGGGCGTTGGGGGGATAGGGTGTGGGGGGGATGGGGCGTTGGGGGGATAGGGCGTTGGGGGGATAGGGCGTTGGGGGGATGGGGCGTTGGGGGGATAGGGCGTTGGGGGGATGGGGTGTTGGGGGGATGGGGGGATGGGGCGTTGGGGGGATGGGGCGTTGGGGGGATAGGGCGTTGGGGGGATGGGGCGTTGGGGGGATAGGGCGTTGGGGGGATGGGGCGTTGGGGGGATAGGGCGTTGGGGGGATGGGGCGTTGGGGGGATTGGGCGTTGGGGGGGATGGGGGGTTGGGGGGATGGGGCGTTGGGGGAATGGGGCATTGGGGGGATGGGGCGTTGGGGGGATGGGGCGTTGGGGGGATGGGGCATTGGGGGGATGGGGCGTTGGGGGGATGGGGCGTTGGGGGGGATGGGGCGTTGGGGGGATGGGGCGTTGGGGGGATGGGGCGTTGGGGGGATTGGGCGTTGGGGGGGATGGGGGGTTGGGGGGATGGGGCGTTGGGGGAATGGGGCGTTGGGGGGATGGGGCGTTGGGGGGATGGGGCGTTGGGGGGATGGGGCGTTGGGGGGATGGGGCATTGGGGGGATGGGGCGTTGGGGGGATGGGGCGTTGGGGGGGATGGGGCGTTGGGGGGGATGGGTAGGGCCCCCATCGGTGGTTCAGGAGCAAGGCCACCCATTTAGGTGTTCTGTATTCCGTAGCTCCAGGGGGGGGGAGGGGTGGAAAAAAGTCAATTACAGGTTTGCAGCTTCTCACGGCTCACAGAGCAAATACAGAACAAGAAACCCGACCCGCAGGCCGAGACATGAGCTGCCGACTAACCCTTCATCTGCTGCACTGATGTCCTCTGGAGCGCCCCTCCTTGTAGGCCCAACACTGAAATACTGTCCTCTGGAGCGCCCCCCCTTGTAGGCCCAACACTGAAATACTGTCCTCTGGAGCGCCCCTCCTTGTAGGCCCAACACTGATAATACCGTCCTCTGGAGCGCCCCTCCTTGTGTGCCCAACACTGATAATACCATCCTGTGAAGCGCCCCTTCTTATATGCCCATCACTGATAATTTTGTCCTGTTGAGCACCCCTCCTTGTAGGCCCAACATTGATAATACTGTCCTCTGGAGCGCCCCTTCTTATAGGCCTATCACTGATATATAATATTGTACTGTGGAGCACCCCTCCTTATGGGCCCAACACTGTGTGGAGCACCCTTCCTTATAGGCCCAACACTGATAATACCGTCCTGTGGAGCGCCCCGCCTTGTAGACCCTACACTGATAATACCATCCTCTGGAGCAGACAGGGCTGAACCTACATGGAGGGGCGCTCCAGAGGTCGGAGGTTAGCTGGGGTGGCGTGATATCAGTGTGGAGCGCACACACTGAGCTGACTTATCACACAGACATTCCTGGTATTTGGTGCTGGGCCAGCTGCTAAGGTGAGGCGGGGGAGGTGTTGGGCTCAGCAATGCCAGTATTTGTATGTAAATATTAGTGATGGGCAAACAAGAAGGGGTGCTCCATAGGGCAGTATTATCAGTGCTGGGACAATAAGAAGGGGCGCTCTACAAGACAGTATTATCAGTGCTGGGACTACAAGGAGGGGCGCTCCATAGGACAGTATTATCAGTGCTGGGACTACAAGGAGGGGCGCTCCATAGGGCAGTATTATCAGTGCTGGGACTACAAGGAGGGGCGCTCTACAGGACAGTATTATCAGTGCTGGGACTACAAGGAGGGGCGCTCCACGGGACAGTATTATCAGTGCTGGGACTACAAGGAGGGGCGCTCCATAGGGCAGTATTATCAGTGCTGGGACTACAAGGAGGGGCGCTCCACGGGACAGTATTATCAGTGCTGGGACTACAAGGAGGGGCGCTCCATAGGGCAGTATTATCAGTGCTGGGACTACAAGGAGGGGCGCTCTACAGGACAATATTATCAGTGCTGGAACTACAAGGAGGGGCGCTCCACAGGACACGATCCATCCCGGAATTCTTCTATATATCACAGGAAGAGCTTCTCCCGACACGTTTCATGGGATGAGCATCACTTCCTCAGGGGTCAAACCCAGATTTAGGAGTATACATGATCTATCCTGGAATTCTACTATATATCACAGGGAGATCTTCTCCCAATACATTTTATGGGATGAGGATCACTTCCTCAGGGGTAACACTCAGGTTCAGGAATATACACGATCCATCCTGGAATTCTATTATATATCACAGGGAGATCTTCTCCTGACACGTTTCATGGGATGAGGATCACTTCCTCAGGGGTAACACTCAGGTTCAGGAATATACACGATCCATCCTGGAATTCTATTATATATCACAGGGAGATCTTCTCCTGACACGTTTCATGGGATGAGGATCACTTCCTCAGGGGTAACACTCAGGTTCAGGAATATACACCATCCATCCTGGAATTCTATATATCACAGGGAGATCTTCTCCTGACATGTTTCATGGGATGAGGATCACTTCCTCAGGGGTAACACTCAGGTTCAGGAATATACACCATCCATCCTGGAATTCTATATATCACAGGGAGATCTTCTCCTGACACTTTTCATGGAATGAGGATTACTTCCTCAGGGGTAACACTCAGGTTCAGGAATATACACGATCCATCCCGGAATTCTTCTGTATATCACAGGGAGATCTTCTCCCGACACGTTTCATGGGATGAGGATCACTTCCTCAGGGGTAACACTCAGGTTCAGGAATATACACCATCCATCCTGGAATTCTATATATCACAGGGAGATCTTCTCCTGACACGTTTCATGGGATGAAGATCACTTCCTCAGGGGTAACACTCAGGTTCAGGAATATACACCATCCATCCTGGAATTCTATATATCACAGGGAGATCTTCTCCTGACACTTTTCATGGAATGAGGATTACTTCCTCAGGGGTAACACTCAGGTTCAGGAATATACACGATCCATCCCGGAATTCTTCTGTATATCACAGGGAGATCTTCTCCCGACACGTTTTATGGGATGAGGATCACTTCCTCAGGGGTAACACTCAGGTTCAGGAATATACACGATCCATCCTGGAATTCTTCTGTATATCACAGGGAGATCTTCTCCCGACACGTTTTATGGGATGAGGATCACTTCCTCAGGGATCACACTCAGGTTCAGGAATATCCAGGAATTCTTCTATATATCACAGGGAGATCTTCTCCCGACACGTTTCATGGAATGAAGATCACTACCTCAGGGATCACACTCAGGTTCAGGAATATACACCATCCATCCTGGAATTCTTCTATATAACACAGGGAGATCTTCTCCCGACACGTTTCATGGACTGAAGATCACTTCCTCAGGGATCACACTCAGGTTCAGGAATATACACGAATTATCCCAGAATTCTTCTATATATCACAGGAAGAGCTTCTCCCGACACGTTTCATGGGATGAGCATCACTTCCTCAGGGGTCAAACCCAGATTTAGCAGTATACATGATCTATCCTGGAATTCTACTATATATCACAGGGAGATCTTCTCCCAATACCTTTTATGGGATGAGGATCACTTCCTCAGGGGTCACACTCAGGTTCAGGAATATACACGATCCATCCCGGAATTCTTCTATATATCACAGGGAGAGCTTCTCCCGACACGTTTCATGGGATGAGCATCATTTCCTCAGGGGTCAAACCCAGATTTAGGAGTATACATGATATATCCTGGAATTCTACTATATATCACAGGGAGATCTTTTCCCAATACGTTTTATGGGATGAGGATCACTTCCTCGTGGGTCACACTCAGGTTCAGGAATATACATGATCCATGATGGAATTCTCCTATATACTATATATAACAGGGAGAGCTTCTACCGACACCTTTTATGGGATGAGGATCACTTCCTCAGGGGTCACACTCAGGTTCAGGAATATACACCATCCATCCTGGAATTCTATATATCACAGGGAGATCTTCTCCTGACACGTTTCATGGGATGAGGATCACTTCCTCAGGGGTAACACTCAGGTTCAGGAATATACACGATCCATCCCAGAATTCTGATATATATCACAGGGAGATCTTCTCCCGACACGTTTTATGGAATGAGGATCACTTCCTCAGGGGTCACACTCAGGTTCAGGAATATACACCATCCATCCTGGAATTCTATATATCACAGGGAGATCTTCTCCTGACACGTTTCAGGGGATGAGGATCACTTCCTCAGGGGTAACACTCAGGTTCAGAAATATACACGATCCATCCCGGAATTCTTCTATATATCACAGGGAGATCTTCTCCCAATACGTTTCATGGGATGAGGATCACTTCCTCAGGGGTAACACTCAGGTCCAGGAATGTTCACCATCCATCCTGGAATTCTTCTATATATATCACAGGAAGAGCTTCTCCCGACACGTTTCATGGGATGAGCATCACTTCCTCAGGGGTCAAACCCAGATTTAGGAGTATACATGATCTATCCTGGAATTCTACTATATATCGCAGGGAGATCTTTTCCCAATACGTTTTATGGGATGAGGATCACTTCCTGGGGGGTCACACTCAGGTTCAGGAATATACACGATCCATGATGGAATTCTCCTATATACTATATATAACAGGGAGAGCTTCTACCAACATGTTTTATGGGATGAGGATCACTTCCTCAGGGGTCACACTCAGGTTCAGGAATATACACCATCCATCCTGGAATTCTATATATCACAGGAAGATCTTCTCCTGACACGTTTCATGGGATGAGGATCACTTTCTCAGGGGTAACACTCAGGTTCAGGAATATACACGATCCATCCCGGAATTCTTCTATATATCACAGGGAGATCTTCTCCCGACATGTTTTATGGGATGAGGATCACTTCCTCAGGGGTCACACTCAGGTTCAGGAATATACACCATCCATCCTGGAATTCTATATATCACAGGGAGATCTTCTCCTGACACGTTTCGTGGGATGAGGATCACTTCCTCAGGGGTAACACTCAGGTTCAGGAATATACACGATCCATCCCGGAATTCTTCTATATATCACAGGGAGATCTTCTCCCGACACGTTTTATGGGATGAGGATCACTTCCTCAGGGATCACACTCAGGTTCAGGAATATCCAAGAATTCTTCTATAAATCACAGGGAGATCTTCTCCCGACACGTTTCATGGAATGAAGATCACTTCCTCAGGGGTCACACTCAGGTTCAGGAATATACACCATCCATCCTGGAATTCTTCTATATATCACAGGGAGATCTTCTCTCGATATGTTTCATGGGATGAGCATCACTTCCTCAGGGGTAACACTCAGGTCCAGGAATGTACACGATCCATCCTGGAATTCTTCTATATATCACAGGAAGAGCTTCTCCCGACACGTTTCATGGGATGAGCATCACTTCCTCAGGGGTCAAACCCAGATTTAGGAGTATACATGATCTATCCTGGAATTCTACTATATATCACAGGGAGATCTTCTCCCAATACGTTTTATGGGATGAGGATCACTTCCTCAGGGGTCACACTCAGGTTCAGGAATATACACGAACCATGATGGAATTCTCCTATATACTATATATAACAGGGAGTGCTTCTACCGACACGTTTTATGGGATGAGGATCACTTCCTCAGGGGTAACACTCAGGTTCAGGAATATACACGATCCATCCCGGAATTCTTCTATATATCACAGGGAGATCTTCTCCCGACACGTTTTATGGGATGAGGATCACTTCCTCAGGGGTCACACTCAGGTTCAGGAATATACACCATCCATCCTGGAATTCTATATATCACAGGGAGATCTTCTCCTGACACGTTTCATGGGATGAGGATCACTTCCTCAGGGGTAACACTCAGGTTCAGGAATATACACGATCCATCCCGGAATTCTTCTATATATCACAGTGAGATCTTCTCCCGACACGTTTTATGGGATGAGGATCACTTCCTCAGGGAGCACACTCAGGTTCAGGAATATCCAAGAATTCTTCTATATATCACAGGGAGATCTTCTCCCGACACGTTTCATGGAATGAAGATCACTTCCTCAGGGGTCACACTCAGGTTCAGGAATATACACCATCCATCCTGGAATTCTTCTATATATCACAGGGAGATCTTCTCTCGATATGTTTCATGGGATGAGCATCACTTCCTCAGGGGTAACACTCAGGTCCAGGAATGTACACGATCCATCCTGGAATTCTTCTATATATCACAGGAAGAGCTTCTCCCGACACGTTTCATGGGATGAGCATCACTTCCTCAGGGGTCAAACCCAGATTTAGGAGTATACATGATCTATCCTGGAATTCGACTATGTATCACAGGGAGATCTTCTCCCAATACGTTTTATGGGATGAGGATCACTTCCTCAGGGGTCACACTCAGGTTCAGGAATATACACGATCCATGATGGAATTCTCCTATATACTATATATAACAGGGAGTGCTTCTACCGACACGTTTTATGGGATGAGGATCACTTCCTCAGGGGTCACACTCAGGTTCAGGAATATACACCATCCATCCTGGAATTCTATATATCACAGGGAGATCTTCTCCTGACACGTTTCATGGGATGAGGATCACTTCCTCAGGGGTAACACTCAGGTTCAGGAATATACACGATCCATCCCGGAATTCTTCTATATATCACAGTGAGATCTTCTCCCGACACGTTTTATGGGATGAGGATCACTTCCTCAGGGAGCACACTCAGGTTCAGGAATATCCAAGAATTCTTCTATATATCACAGGGAGATCTTCTCCCGACACGTTTCATGGAATGAAGATCACTTCCTCAGGGGTCACACTCAGGTTCAGGAATATACACCATCCATCCTGGAATTCTTCTATATATCACAGGGAGATCTTCTCTCGATATGTTTCATGGGATGAGCATAACTTCCTCAGGGGTAACACTCAGGTCCAGGAATGTACACGATCCATCCTGGAATTCTTCTATATATCACAGGAAGAGCTTCTCCCGACACGTTTCATGGGATGAGCATCACTTCCTCAGGGGTCAAACCCAGATTTAGGAGTATACATGATCTATCCTGGAATTCGACTATGTATCACAGGGAGATCTTCTCCCAATACGTTTTATGGGATGAGGATCACTTCCTCAGGGGTCACACTCAGGTTCAGGAATATACACGATCCATGATGGAATTCTCCTATATACTATATATAACAGGGAGTGCTTCTACCGACACGTTTTATGGGATGAGGATCACTTCCTCAGGGGTCACACTCAGGTTCAGGAATATACACCATCCATCCTGGAATTCTATATATCACAGGGAGATCTTCTCCTGACACGTTTCATGGGATGAGGATCACTTCCTCAGGGGTAACACTCAGGTTCAGGAATATACACGATCCATCCCGGAATTCTTATATATATCACAGGGAGATCTTCTCCCGACACGTTTCATGGAATGAAGATCACTTCCTCAGGGGTCACACTCAGGTTCAGGAATATACACGATCCATCCCGGAATTCTTCTATATATCACAGGGAGATCTTCTCCCGACACGTTTTATGGGATGAGGATCACTTCCTCAGGGATCACACTCAGGTTCAGGAATATCCAAGAATTCTTCTATATATCACAGGGAGATCTTCTCCCGACACGTTTCATGGAATGAAGATCACTTCCTCAGGGGTCACACTCAGGTTCAGGTATATACACCATCCATCCTGGAATTCTTCTATATATCACAGGGAGATCTTCTCTCGATATGTTTCATGGGATGAGGATCACTTCCTCAGGGGTAACACTCAGGTCCAGGAATGTACACGATCCATCCTGGAATTCTTCTATATATCACAGGAAGAGCTTCTCCCGACACGTTTCATGGGATGAGCATCACTTCCTCAGGGGTCAAACCCAGATTTAGGAGTATACATGATCTATCCTGGAATTCTACTATATATCACAGGGAGATCTTCTCCCAATACGTTTTATGGGATGAGGATCACTTCCTCAGGGGTCACACTCAGGTTCAGGAATATACACGATCCATGATGGAATTCTCCTATATACTATATATAACAGGGAGTGCTTCTACCGACACGTTTTATGGGATGAGGATCACTTCCTCAGGGGTCACACTCAGGTTCAGGAATATACACCATCCATCCTGGAATTCTTCTATATATCACATGGAGATCTTCTCTTGACAAGTTTCATGGAATGAAGATCACTTCCTCAGGGATCACACTCAGATTCAGGAATATACACGATCTATCCCGGAATTCTTCTATTTATCACAGGAAGAGCTTCTCCCGACATGTTTTATGGGATGAGGATCACTTCCTCAGAGATCACACTCATGTTCAGAGATATACACAATCCAGCCCGGAATTCTACTATATATCACAGGGAGGTCTTCTCCCAAAACGTTTCATGGGATGAGGATCACTTCCTCAGAGGTCACTTGCTATTCAGATTGCGAATTATGTCTTATAGAAAATAAATAAATCATATAAGAATACAGAAAGCATTTCACAAAGACCTCCTCTTATTGATTATATAGATTATATAGATTGGTAAATTATCAATCATCTATAGTAACAATGTGTCCTTCCAGGAATGGAGTGTATCCAATATTGGGATATGTGGGAATTTTGTCCTCTGACCTCCCTTTGCTCTGTGCTCCTGCACATGTTGGTGCTGTTGGAATGAGCTGTGATTAGTTGCTATGGGTTACAGCCCTGTGGTGGGGGGCAGTGTGAGCGCAGGTAATCCGGGCAGAGCTGGGTGTGGACGGGAGATAAGATCGGGGCTGGCGTGATATATCAGAAAACATCGCTCGCTGTTTACTTAAAATAAGTCAGGGAATCGAGAACGGCGCCGCGCCCCGGGGTCATGTGACATCTTCCATGTGTGACAACATGTGCATGCATGGACGGTGCCAGAAGATGGAACCTCGGCGTACGTTCTACAGATCCGCAAAATAAAAATCCGCCCCCTGCTGGAGTCCCCCTCCCAGCACAAATCTTTGCCCCCCAAGGTCAAATCCTCTCATTCCCCATATGCCCTCAGCATAAATCCCCCCCGCCAAAAAAATTTTTTCCCTCCAAGTACAAATCACCCCCCCCCCCCACCAGGTCAAATCCTCTCATTCCCCATATGCCCTCATAAGCATAAATCCACCCCCCCAAAAACATTTTCCCCCCTCCTAGTACAAATCTTCTTCCCCATTCCCCCTCAGAATACAAATCCCCTCAAATCACTACTCCTAACAGACACACCCCAATAAAATCCTCCCCCGGGTGAAATCCCCCTCCAAGCACAAATCTTTGCCCCCCCCCCAGGTGAAATTCTCTCATTCCCCATATGTCCTCAGCATAAATCTACTACCCTCCCCGCCTGAAAAAAAAATTCCCCCTCCTAGTACTCCTTCCCCCATCCCCCCTCAGAACACAAATCCCCTCATATCACTACTCCTATCACACCTCCAAATTTCCCCTCCTTTACCAATGTGTATCCCCACTGCCCCCCCCCCCCCTCCAAATTCCCCCTCCCAACACCAATCCCCTCCCTCCAACCTCCTTGTGGTGCCCCCCCAACTCACATGATACCACTATGCCCCCCCCCCCCGTCCACCCCCTTGTCCCGGCCCCTCCCCCTCTGACCAGTGGACATGGACATTTCCCACACTGATATTGCCTAACGGAGTTCCCCTTTAGGATTCACACCATAGAAACGCGTTTTGATGCAGTGCATTCTTCTCCCCCCCTCATTCTTCCTAACCGTAAGGGTCCGGTTCACACCACATGCAGTCCAGTGCATCAAAAACGCATGGAAAGCGGGTTCTATGGTTACCAATGGCATCGCTCACACCAGCGCGCTCCGGTTCCAGAAAACAGTAGAACGCGTTTTCCTGGAAACCATAGAACCGACTTTCCATGCGTTTTCCTGGAAACCATAGAACCGACTTTCCATGCGTTTTCCTGGAAACCATAGAACCGACTTTCCATGCGTTTTCCTGGAAACCATAGAACCGACTTTCCATGCGTTTTCCTGGAAACCATAGAACCGACTTTCCATGCGTTTTCCTGGAAACCATAGAACCGACTTTCCATGCGTTTTCCTGGAAACCATAGAACCGACTTTCCATGCGTTTTCCTGGAAACCAGAGAACCCACTTTCCATGCGTTTTCCTGGAAACCAGAGAACCCACTTTCCATGCGTTTCCCTGGAAACCATAGAACCCACTTTCCATTCATTTCCCTGGAAACCATAGAACCCACTTTCCATGCGTTTCCCTGGAAACCATAGAACCCACTTTCCATGCGTTTTCCTGGAAACCATAGAACCCACTTTCCATGCGTTTCCCTGGAAACCATAGAACCCACTTTCCATGCGTTTTCCTGGAAACCATAGAACCGACTTTCCATGCGTTTTCCTGGAAACCATAGAACCGACTTTCCATGCGTTTTCCTGGAAACCATAGAACCCACTTTCCATGCGTTTTCCTGGAAACCATAGAACCGACTTTCCATGCGTTTTCCTGGAAACCATAGAACCGACTTTCCATGCGTTTTCCTGGAAACCATAGAACCCACTTTCCATGCGTTTTCCTGGAAACCATAGAACCGACTTTCCATGCGTTTTCCTGGAAACCATAGAACCCACTTTCCATTCATTTCCCTGGAAACCATAGAACCCACTTTCCATGCGTTTTCCTGGAAACCATAGAACCCACTTTCCATTCGTTTCCCTGGAAACCATAGAACCCACTTTCCATGCGTTTTCCTGGAAACCATAGAACCCACTTTCCATGCGTTTTCCTGGAAACCATAGAACCCACTTTCCATGCGTTTTCCTGGAAACCATAGAACCCACTTTCCATGCGTTTTCCTGGAAACCATAGAACCCACTTTCCATGCGTTTTCCTGGAAACCATAGAACCCACTTTCCATGCGTTTTCCTGGAAACCATAGAACCGACTTTCCATGCGTTTTCCTGGAAACCATAGAACCGACTTTCCATGCGTTTTCCTGGAAACCATAGAACCGACTTTCCATGCGTTTTCCTGGAAACCATAGAACCCACTTTCCATGCGTTTTCCTGGAAACCATAGAACCCACTTTCCATGCGTTTCCCTGGAAACCATAGAACCCACTTTCCATGCGTTTTCCTGGAAACCATAGAACCCACTTTCCATGCGTTTCCCTGGAAACCATAGAACCCACTTTCCATTCATTTCCCTGGAAACCATAGAACCCACTTTCCATGCGTTTTCCTGGAAACCATAGAACCGACTTTCCATGCGTTTTCCTGGAAACCATAGAACCCACTTTCCATGCGTTTTCCTGGAAACCATAGAACCGACTTTCCATGCGTTTTCCTGGAAACCATAGAACCGACTTTCCATGCGTTTTCCTGGAAACCATAGAACCCACTTTCCATGCGTTTTCCTGGAAACCATAGAACCCACTTTCCATGCGTTTTCCTGGAAACCATAGAACCGACTTTCCATGCGTTTTCCTGGAAACCATAGAACCCACTTTCCATGCGTTTTCCTGGAAACCATAGAACCCACTTTCCATGCGTTTTCCTGGAAACCATAGAACCCACTTTCCATGCGTTTTCCTGGAAACCATAGAACCCACTTTCCATGCGTTTTCCTGGAAACCATAGAACCGACTTTCCATGCGTTTTCCTGGAAACCATAGAACCCACTTTCCATGCGTTTTCCTGGAAACCATAGAACCGACTTTCCATGCGTTTTCCTGGAAACCATAGAACCGACTTTCCATGCGTTTTCCTGGAAACCATAGAACCCACTTTCCATGCGTTTTCCTGGAAACCATAGAACCCACTTTCCATGCGTTTTCCTGGAAACCATAGAACCGACTTTCCATGCGTTTTCCTGGAAACCATAGAACCCACTTTCCATGCGTTTTCCTGGAAACCATAGAACCCACTTTCCATGCGTTTTCCTGGAAACCATAGAACCCACTTTCCATGCGTTTTCCTGGAAACCATAGAACCCACTTTCCATGCGTTTTCCTGGAAACCATAGAACCCACTTTCCATGCGTTTTCCTGGAAACCATAGAACCCACTTTCCATGCGTTTTCCTGGAAACCATAGAACCCACTTTCCATGCGTTTTCCTGGAAACCATAGAACCCACTTTCCATGCGTTTTCCTGGAAACCATAGAACCGACTTTCCATGCGTTTTCCTGGAAACCATAGAACCCACTTTCCATGCGTTTTCCTGGAAACCATAGAACCCACTTTCCATGCGTTTTCCTGGAAACCATAGAACCCACTTTCCATTCATTTCCCTGGAAACCATAGAACCCACTTTCCATGCGTTTTCCTGGAAACCATAGAACCCACTTTCCATGCGTTTCCCTGGAAACCATAGAACCCACTTTCCATGCGTTTTCCTGGAAACCATAGAACCCACTTTCCATGCGTTTTCCTGGAAACCATAGAACCCACTTTCCATGCGTTTTCCTGGAAACCATAGAACCCACTTTCCATGCGTTTTCCTGGAAACCATAGAACCCACTTTCCATGCGTTTTCCTGGAAACCATAGAACCCACTTTCCATGCGTTTTCCTGGAAACCATAGAACCCACTTTCCATGCGTTTTCCTGGAAACCATAGAACCCACTTTCCATGCGTTTTCCTGGAAACCATAGAACCCACTTTCCATGCGTTTCCCTGGAAACCATAGAACCCACTTTCCATGCGTTTTCCTGGAAACCATAGAACCGACTTTCCATGCGTTTTCCTGGAAACCATAGAACCCACTTTCCATGCGTTTTCCTGGAAACCATAGAACCCACTTTCCATTCATTTCCCTGGAAACCATAGAACCCACTTTCCATGCGTTTTCCTGGAAACCATAGAACCCACTTTCCATTCATTTCCCTGCAAACCATAGAACCCACTTTCCATGCGTTTTCCTGGAAACCATAGAACCCACTTTCCATGCGTTTTCCTGCAAACCATAGAACCCACTTTCCATGCGTTTTCCTGGAAACCATAGAACCCACTTTCCATGCGTTTTCCTGGAAACCATAGAACCCACTTTCCATGCGTTTCCCTGGAAACCATAGAACCCACTTTCCATGCGTTTTCCTGGAAACCATAGAACCCACTTTCCATGCGTTTTCCTGGAAACCATAGAACCCACTTTCCATGCGTTTTCCTGGAAACCATAGAACCCACTTTCCATGCGTTTTCCTGGAAACCATAGAACCCACTTTCCATGCGTTTTCCTGGAAACCATAGAACCCACTTTCCATTCATTTCCCTGCAAACCATAGAACCCACTTTCCATGCGTTTTCCTGGAAACCATAGAACCCACTTTCCATGCGTTTTCCTGGAAACCATAGAACCCACTTTCCATGCGTTTTCCTGGAAACCATAGAACCCACTTTCCATGCGTTTTCCTGGAAACCATAGAACCCACTTTCCATGCGTTTCCCTGGAAACCATAGAACCCACTTTCCATGCGTTTTCCTGGAAACCATAGAACCCACTTTCCATTCATTTCCCTGGAAACCATAGAACCCACTTTCCATGCGTTTTCCTGGAAACCATAGAACCCACTTTCCATGCGTTTTCCTGGAAACCATAGAACCCACTTTCCATGCGTTTTCCTGGAAACCATAGAACCCACTTTCCATGCGTTTTCCTGGAAACCATAGAACCCACTTTCCATGCGTTTTCCTGGAAACCATAGAACCCACTTTCCATGCGTTTTCCTGGAAACCATAGAACCCACTTTCCATGCGTTTTCCTGGAAACCATAGAACCCACTTTCCATGCGTTTTCCTGGAAACCATAGAACCCACTTTCCATGCGTTTCCCTGGAAACCATAGAACCCACTTTCCATGCGTTTTCCTGGAAACCATAGAACCCACTTTCCATGCGTTTTCCTGGAAACCATAGAACCCACTTTCCATGCGTTTCCCTGGAAACCATAGAACCCACTTTCCATGCGTTTTCCTGGAAACCATAGAACCGACTTTCCATGCGTTTTCCTGGAAACCATAGAACCCACTTTCCATGCGTTTTCCTGGAAACCATAGAACCGACTTTCCATGCGTTTTCCTGGAAACCATAGAACCGACTTTCCATGCGTTTTCCTGGAAACCATAGAACCGACTTTCCATGCGTTTTCCTGGAAACCATAGAACCGACTTTCCATGCGTTTTCCTGGAAACCATAGAACCGACTTTCCATGCGTTTTCCTGGAAACCATAGAACCCACTTTCCATGCGTTTTCCTGGAAACCATAGAACCCACTTTCCATGCGTTTTCCTGGAAACCATAGAACCGACTTTCCATGCGTTTTCCTGGAAACCATAGAACCCACTTTCCATGCGTTTTCCTGGAAACCATAGAACCCACTTTCCATGCGTTTTCCTGGAAACCATAGAACCCACTTTCCATGCGTTTTCCTGGAAACCATAGAACCCACTTTCCATGCGTTTTCCTGGAAACCATAGAACCGACTTTCCATGCGTTTTCCTGGAAACCATAGAACCCACTTTCCATGCGTTTTCCTGGAAACCATAGAACCCACTTTCCATGCGTTTTCCTGGAAACCATAGAACCGACTTTCCATGCGTTTTCCTGGAAACCATAGAACCCACTTTCCATGCGTTTTCCTGGAAACCATAGAACCCACTTTCCATGCGTTTTCCTGGAAACCATAGAACCCACTTTCCATGCGTTTTCCTGGAAACCATAGAACCCACTTTCCATGCGTTTCCCTGGAAACCATAGAACCCACTTTCCATGCGTTTTCCTGGAAACCATAGAACCGACTTTCCATGCGTTTTCCTGGAAACCATAGAACCGACTTTCCATGCGTTTTCCTGGAAACCATAGAACCCACTTTCCATGCGTTTTCCTGGAAACCATAGAACCCACTTTCCATGCGTTTTCCTGGAAACCATAGAACCCACTTTCCATGCGTTTTCCTGGAAACCATAGAACCCACTTTCCATGCGTTTTCCTGGATACCATAGAACCCACTTTCCATGCGTTTTCCTGGAAACCATAGAACCCACTTTCCATGCGTTTTCCTGGAAACCATAGAACCCACTTTCCATGCGTTTTCCTGGAAACCATAGAACCCACTTTCCATGCGTTTTCCTGGAAACCATAGAACCCACTTTCCATGCGTTTTCCTGGAAACCATAGAACCCACTTTCCATGCGTTTTCCTGGAAACCATAGAACCCACTTTCCATGCGTTTTCCTGGAAACCATAGAACCCACTTTCCATGCGTTTTCCTGGAAACCATAGAACCCACTTTCCATGCGTTTTCCTGGAAACCATAGAACCCACTTTCCATGCGTTTTCCTGGAAACCATAGAACCCACTTTCCATGCGTTTTCCTGGAAACCATAGAACCCACTTTCCATGCGTTTTCCTGGAAACCATAGAACCCACTTTCCATGCGTTTTCCTGGAAACCATAGAACCCACTTTCCATTCATTTCCCTGCAAACCATAGAACCCACTTTCCATTCATTTCCCTGCAAACCATAGAACCCACTTTCCATTCATTTCCCTGGAAACCATAGAACCCACTTTCCATGCGTTTTCCTGGAAACCATAGAACCCACTTTCCATGCGTTTTCCTGGAAACCATAGAACCCACTTTCCATGCGTTTTCCTGGAAACCATAGAACCCACTTTCCATTCATTTCCCTGGAAACCATAGAACCCACTTTCCATGCGTTTTCCTGGATACCATAGAACCCACTTTCCATGCGTTTTCCTGGAAACCATAGAACCCACTTTCCATTCATTTCCCTGGAAACCATAGAACCCACTTTCCATGCGTTTTCCTGGAAACCATAGAACCCACTTTCCATGCGTTTTCCTGGAAACCATAGAACCCACTTTCCATGCGTTTTCCTGGAAACCATAGAACCCACTTTCCATGCGTTTTCCTGGAAACCATAGAACCCACTTTCCATGCGTTTTCCTGGAAACCATAGAACCCACTTTCCATGCGTTTTCCTGGAAACCATAGAACCCACTTTCCATGCGTTTTCCTGGAAACCATAGAACCCACTTTCCATGCGTTTTCCTGGAAACCATAGAACCCACTTTCCATGCGTTTTCCTGGATACCATAGAACCCACTTTCCATGCGTTTTCCTGGAAACCATAGAACCCACTTTCCATTCATTTCCCTGGAAACCATAGAACCCACTTTCCATGCGTTTTCCTGGAAACCATAGAACCCACTTTCCATGCGTTTTCCCTGGAAACCATAGAACCCACTTTCCATGCGTTTCCCTGGAAACCATAGAACCCACTTTCCATGCGTTTTCCCTGGAAACCATAGAACCCACTTTCCATGCGTTTTCCTGGAAACCATAGAACCCACTTTCCATGCGTTTTCCTGGAAACCATAGAACCCACTTTCCATGCGTTTTCCTGGAAACCATAGAACCCACTTTCCATGCGTTTTCCTGGAAACCATAGAACCCACTTTCCATGCGTTTTCCTGGAAACCATAGAACCCACTTTCCATGCGTTTTCCTGGAAACCATAGAACCCACTTTCCATGCGTTTCCCTGGAAACCATAGAACCCACTTTCCATGCGTTTTCCTGGAAACCATAGAACCCACTTTCCATGCGTTTTCCTGGAAACCATAGAACCCACTTTCCATGCGTTTTCCTGGAAACCATAGAACCCACTTTCCATGCGTTTTCCTGGATACCATAGAACCCACTTTCCATGCGTTTTCCTGGAAACCATAGAACCCACTTTCCATTCATTTCCCTGGAAACCATAGAACCCACTTTCCATGCGTTTTCCTGGATACCATAGAACCCACTTTCCATGCGTTTTCCTGGAAACCATAGAACCCACTTTCCATTCATTTCCCTGGAAACCATAGAACCGACTTTCCATGCGTTTTCCTGGAAACCATAGAACCCACTTTCCATGCGTTTTCCTGGAAACCATAGAACCGACTTTCCATTCATTTCCCTGGAAACCATAGAACCCACTTTCCATGCGTTTTCCTGGAAACCATAGAACCCACTTTCCATGCGTTTTCCTGGAAACCATAGAACCCACTTTCCATGCGTTTTCCTGGAAACCATAGAACCCACTTTCCATGCGTTTTCCTGGAAACCATAGAACCCACTTTCCATGCGTTTTCCTGGATACCATAGAACCCACTTTCCATGCGTTTTCCTGGAAACCATAGAACCCACTTTCCATGCGTTTTCCTGGAAACCATAGAACCCACTTTCCATGCGTTTTCCTGGAAACCATAGAACCCACTTTCCATGCGTTTTCCTGGAAACCATAGAACCCACTTTCCATGCGTTTTCCTGGAAACCATAGAACCCACTTTCCATGCGTTTTCCTGGATACCATAGAACCCACTTTCCATGCGTTTTCCTGGAAACCATAGAACCCACTTTCCATGCGTTTTCCTGGAAACCATAGAACCCACTTTCCATGCGTTTTCCTGGATACCATAGAACCCACTTTCCATTCATTTCCCTGGAAACCATAGAACCCACTTTCCATGCGTTTTCCTGGAAACCATAGAACCCACTTTCCATGCGTTTTCCTGGAAACCATAGAACCCACTTTCCATGCGTTTTCCTGGAAACCATAGAACCCACTTTCCATGCGTTTCCCTGGAAACCATAGAACCCACTTTCCATGCGTTTTCCTGGAAACCATAGAACCCACTTTCCATGCGTTTTCCTGGAAACCATAGAACCCACTTTCCATTCGTTTCCCTGGAAACCATAGAACCCACTTTCCATGCGTTTCCCTGGAAACCATAGAACCCACTTTCCATGCGTTTTCCCTGGAAACCATAGAACCCACTTTCCATGCGTTTCCCTGGAAACCATAGAACCCACTTTCCATGCGTTTTCCCTGGAAACCATAGAACCCACTTTCCATGCGTTTTCCTGGAAACCATAGAACCCACTTTCCATGCGTTTTCCTGGAAACCATAGAACCCACTTTCCATGCGTTTTCCTGGAAACCATAGAACCCACTTTCCATGCGTTTCCCTGGAAACCATAGAACGCACTTTCCATGCGTTTTCCTGGAAACCATAGAACCGACTTTCCATGCGTTTTCCTGGAAACCATAGAACCCACTTTCCATGCGTTTTCCTGGAAACCATAGAACCCACTTTCCATTCATTTCCCTGGAAACCATAGAACCCACTTTCCATGCGTTTTCCTGGATACCATAGAACCCACTTTCCATGCGTTTTCCTGGAAACCATAGAACCCACTTTCCATTCATTTCCCTGGAAACCATAGAACCCACTTTCCATGCGTTTTCCTGGAAACCATAGAACCCACTTTCCATGCGTTTTCCTGGAAACCATAGAACCCACTTTCCATGCGTTTTCCTGGAAACCATAGAACCCACTTTCCATGCGTTTTCCTGGAAACCATAGAACCCACTTTCCATGCGTTTTCCTGGAAACCATAGAACCCACTTTCCATGCGTTTTCCTGGATACCATAGAACCCACTTTCCATGCGTTTTCCTGGAAACCATAGAACCCACTTTCCATTCATTTCCCTGGATACCATACAACCCACTTTCCATGCGTTTTCCTGGAAACCATAGAACCCACTTTCCATGCGTTTTCCTGGAAACCATAGAACCCACTTTCCATGCGTTTTCCTGGAAACCATAGAACCCACTTTCCATGCGTTTTCCTGGAAACCATAGAACCCACTTTCCATGCGTTTTCCTGGAAACCATAGAACCCACTTTCCATGCGTTTTCCTGGAAACCATAGAACCCACTTTCCATGCGTTTTCCTGGATACCATAGAACCCACTTTCCATTCATTTCCCTGGAAACCATAGAACCCACTTTCCATGCGTTTTCCTGGAAACCATAGAACCCACTTTCCATGCGTTTTCCTGGAAACCATAGAACCCACTTTCCATTCATTTCCCTGGAAACCATAGAACCCACTTTCCATGCGTTTTCCTGGAAACCATAGAACCCACTTTCCATGCGTTTTCCTGGAAACCATAGAACCCACTTTCCATGCGTTTTCCTGGAAACCATAGAACCCACTTTCCATGCGTTTTCCTGGATACCATAGAACCCACTTTCCATTCATTTCCCTGGAAACCATAGAACCCACTTTCCATGCGTTTTCCTGGAAACCATAGAACCCACTTTCCATGCGTTTTCCTGGAAACCATAGAACCCACTTTCCATTCATTTCCCTGGAAACCATAGAACCCACTTTCCATGCGTTTTCCTGGAAACCATAGAACCCACTTTCCATGCGTTTTCCTGGAAACCATAGAACCCACTTTCCATGCGTTTTCCTGGAAACCATAGAACCCACTTTCCATTCATTTCCCTGGAAACCATAGAACCCACTTTCCATGCGTTTTCCTGGAAACCATAGAACCCACTTTCCATGCGTTTTCCTGGAAACCATAGAACCCACTTTCCATGCGTTTTCCTGGAAACCATAGAACCCACTTTCCATGCGTTTTCCTGGAAACCATAGAACCCACTTTCCATGCGTTTTCCTGGAAACCATAGAACCCACTTTCCATGCGTTTTCCTGGAAACCATAGAACCCACTTTCCATGCGTTTTCCTGGAAACCATAGAACCCACTTTCCATGCGTTTTCCTGGAAACCATAGAACCCACTTTCCATTCATTTCCCTGGAAACCATAGAACCCACTTTCCATGCGTTTTCCTGGAAACCATAGAACCCACTTTCCATGCGTTTTCCTGGAAACCATAGAACCCACTTTCCATGCGTTTTCCTGGAAACCATAGAACCCACTTTCCATGCGTTTTCCTGGAAACCATAGAACCCACTTTCCATTCATTTCCCTGGAAACCATACAACCCACTTTCCATGCGTTTTCCTGGAAACCATAGAACCCACTTTCCATGCGTTTTCCTGGAAACCATAGAACCCACTTTCCATGCGTTTTCCTGGAAACCATAGAACCCACTTTCCATGCGTTTTCCTGGAAACCATAGAACCCACTTTCCATTCATTTCCCTGCAAACCATAGAACCCACTTTCCATGCGTTTTCCTGGAAACCATAGAACCCACTTTCCATGCGTTTCCCTGGAAACCATAGAACCCACTTTCCATGCGTTTTCCTGGAAACCATAGAACCCACTTTCCATGCGTTTTCCTGCAAACCATAGAACCCACTTTCCATGCGTTTTCCTGGAAACCATAGAACCCACTTTCCATGCGTTTTCCTGGAAACCATAGAACCCACTTTCCATGCGTTTTCCTGGAAACCATAGAACCCACTTTCCATGCGTTTTCCTGGAAACCATAGAACCCACTTTCCATGCGTTTTCCTGGAAACCATAGAACCCACTTTCCATGCGTTTTCCTGGAAACCATAGAACCCACTTTCCATGCGTTTCCCTGGAAACCATAGAACCCACTTTCCATGCGTTTTCCTGGAAACCATAGAACCCACTTTCCATGCGTTTTCCTGGAAACCATAGAACCCACTTTCCATGCGTTTTCCTGGAAACCATAGAACCCACTTTCCATGCGTTTTCCTGGAAACCATAGAACCCACTTTCCATGCGTTTTCCTGGAAACCATAGAACCCACTTTCCATGCGTTTTCCTGGAAACCATAGAACCCACTTTCCATGCGTTTTCCTGGAAACCATAGAACCCACTTTCCATGCGTTTCTCATACAGGAAAAACCCGCACTGGACTGTGGACCGGCCCTTTAGCTGGGTGCCAGCAGGCGCGGCGCAGATTACGGAATATTCCGTGTATTTCATCGGTATCTGTGCTGAGTGAATGACCTCATAGAGGAGCTCCCGATGTTTGCCAGAAAAGATGCCGTGCCCGGTCTTCAGCTGAAACTAGGGTTGCCACCTGTCCGGGATTCACCCAGACAGTCCAGGTTTTTAATCCTGTGTCCGGGATTCACCCAGATAGTCCAGGTTATTAATCCTGTGTCTGGGATTCACCTAGATAGTCCAGGTTTTTAATCCTGTGTCTGGGATTCACCCGGACAGTCTAGGTTTTGAATCCTGTGTCCGGGATTCACCCAGACAGTCCAGGTTTTGAATTGTGTGTCTGGGATTCACCCAGATAGTCCAGGTTATTAATCCTGTGTCTGGGATTCACCCAGACAGTCCAGGTTATTAATCCTGTGTCCGGGATTCACCCAGACAGTCCAGGTTATTAATCCTGTGTCTGGGATTCACCCAGATAGTCCAGGTTATTAATCCTTTGTCTGGGATTCACCCAGACAGTCCAGGTTATTAATCCTGTGTCCGGGATTCACCCAGACAGTCCAGGTTATTAATCCTGTGTCCGGGATTCACCCAGACAGTCCAGGTTATTAATCCTGTGTCCGGGATTCACCCAGACAGTCCAGGTTATTAATCCTTTGTCTGGGATTCACCCAGACAGTCCAGGTTATTAATCCTGTGTCCGGGATTCACCCAGATAGTCCAGGTTATTAATCCTGTGTCTGGGATTCACCCAGACAGTCCAGGTTTTTAATCCTGTGTCTGGGATTTACCCAGACAGTCTAGGTTTTAAATCCTGTGTCCGGGATTAACCTGGACAGTCCAGGTTTTGAATCTTGTGTCAGGGATTCACCCGGACAGTCCGGGTTTTAAATCCTGTGTCCGGGATTCACCCAGACAGTCCAGGTTTTGAATCGTGTGTCCGGGATTTACCCGGACAGTCCAGGTTTTGAATCTTGTGTCCGGGATTCACCCGGACAGTCCAGGTTTTGAATCGTGTGTCCGGGATTTACCCGGACAGTCCAGGTTTTGAATCCTGTATCCGGGTTTTAGGCAGACTAAAACCCGGATTCAGACCGGGCTGTGGCTCCTCAAGTCACCCACAAATCTGCCATCTGGGATCGGCGGGCGGCTGTCTGGGGGGGCAGGTTTGGCATCACTGGGGGGGGGGGGCGATGATGTCAGTAAGAGCAATTAGGCCACACCCACTATGCTCAGCACATTACTAAAGGTGTCCCCGCCCACTAAAAGGTGACAACCCCGCCCCCACCTCTGACACATGGAGCGCACACCTGACAATGCATTCTGGGAAATCCTGAGCAGACAGGAGGAGGAGCTTATATCTAATAGAGGGGATATAGGAGCGCTCCGACGCCGTCATCCTCATCCTCGTGTTCTGGGAGGATGAGGGCCCCTTTAAAGATGGCGTCCTCCTGTGACTCCTCCCCCCTCCCCTCCCCCATCATGGGAATAAATCAGAATCCATTTGTTTAATTTTCTTTATTGAAAATAAATCGTTAATAATACAGATATAAATAGATAGCTCTGAGGGCGGGAGAAGGGGCGGGGCTAGGTGGCCCCAGGGACCCTCAGATCTGCCCCGGACCCCTGGAGAAGGCAAGGCTTGGAATATATCGGCACCAAAACCGGCCACACACCTTACAATCTGATTGTACAATCTCGTATGGGAAGTGATTGGATAGATAAGGGAGGTCCTTGTATAATACAAAGCTTGTGATGTCAGATTGTAACGTGTATGGGGGGCTTTGGGGGGATTGTAACGTGTATGGGGGGCTTTGGGGGGATTGTAACCTGTATGGGGGGCTTTGGGGTGATTGTAACTTGTATGGGGGACTTTGGGGTGATTGTATTGTGTATGGGGAGCTTTGGGGGGATTGTAACGTGTATGGGGGGCTTTGGGGGGATTGTATTGTGTATGGGGGGCTTTGGGGGGATTGTAACGTGTATGGGGGGCTTTGGGGTGATTGTAACTTGTATGGGGGACTTTGGGGTGATTGTATTGTGTATGGGGGACTTTGGGGTGATTGTATTGTGTATGGGGGGCTTTGGGGGGATTGTAACGTGTATGGGGGGCTTTGGGGGGATTGTATTGTGTATGGGGAGCTTTGGGGGGATTGTAACGTGTATGGGGGGCTTTGGGGGGATTGTATTGTGTATGGGGGGCTTTGGGGGGATTGTAACGTGTATGGGGGGCTTTGGGGGGATTGTAACGTGTATGGGGGGCTTTGGGGGGATTGTATTGTGTATGGGGGGCTTTGGGGGGATTGTAACGTGTATGGGGGGCTTTGGGGTGATTGTATTGTGTATGGGGAGCTTTGGGGGGATTGTAACGTGTATGGGGGGTTTTGGGGGGATTGTAACGTGTATGGGGGGTTTTGGGGGGATTGTATTGTGTATGGGGGGCTTTGGGGGGATTGTAACGTGTATGGGGGGTTTTGGGGGGATTCAAACGTGTATGGGGGACTTTTGGGGGGATTGTAACATGTATGGGGGGCTTTGGGGTGATTGTATTGTGTATGGGGAGCTTTGGGGGGATTGTAATGTGTATGGGGGGCTTTGGGGTGATTGTATTGTGTATGGGGAGCTTTGGGGGGATTGTAACGTGTATGGGGGGCTTTGGGGGGATTGTAACCTGTATGGGGGACTTTGGGGTGATTGTATTGTGTATGGGGAGCTTTGGGGGGATTGTAATGTGTATGGGGGGCTTTGGGGTGATTGTATTGTGTATGGGGAGCTTTGGGGGGATTGTAACGTGTATGGGGGGCTTTGGGGGGATTGTATTGTGTATGGGGGGCTTTGGGGGGATTGTAACGTGTATGGGGGGCTTTGGGGGGATTGTAACGTGTATGGGGGGCTTTGGGGTGATTGTATTGTGTATGGGGAGCTTTGGGGGGATTGTAACGTGTATGGGGGGTTTTGGGGGGGTTGTAACGTGTATGGGGGGTTTTGGGGGGATTGTATTGTGTATGGGGGGCTTTGGGGGGATTGTAACGTGTATGGGGGGCTTTGGGGGGATTGTATTGTGTATGGGGAGCTTTGGGGGGATTGTAACGTGTATGGGGGGCTTTGGGGGGATTGTATTGTGTATGGGGGGCTTTGGGGGGATTGTAACGTGTATGGGGGGCTTTGGGGGGATTGTAACGTGTATGGGGGGCTTTGGGGTGATTGTATTGTGTATGGGGAGCTTTGGGGGGATTGTAACGTGTATGGGGGGTTTTGGGGGGGTTGTAACGTGTATGGGGGGTTTTGGGGGGATTGTATTGTGTATGGGGGGCTTTGGGGGGATTGTAACGTGTATGGGGGACTTTTGGGGGGATTGTAACATGTATGGGGGGCTTTGGGGGGATTGTATTGTGTATGGGGGGCTTTGGGGAGATTGTAACCTGTATGGTGGGTTTTGGGGGGATTGTATTGTGTATGGGGGACTTTTGGGGGGATTGTATTGTGTATGGTGGACTATTGGGGGGATTGTATTGTGTATGGGGGGCTTTGGGGGGATTGTAACGTGTATGGGGGCTTTGGGGGGAATTGTAATGTGTATGGGGGGCTTTGGGGGGATTGTAACATGAATGGGGGGCTTTGGGGGGGAATTGTAATGTGTATGGGGGGCTTTGGGGGGATTGTAACGTGTATGGGGGGCTTTGGGGGGATTGTATTGTGTATGGGGGGCTTTGGGGAGATTGTAACCTGTATGGTGGGTTTTGGGGGGATTGTATTGTGTATGGGGGACTTTTGGGGGGATTGTATTGTGTATGGGGACTTTTGGGGGGATTGTATTGTGTATGGGGGACTTTTGGGGGGATTGTAACCTGTATGGGGGGCTTTGGGGGGGGATTGTAACCTGTATGGGGGGCTTTGGGGGGGGATTGTAACCTGTATGGGGGGCTTTGGGGGGGATTGTAACCTGTATGGGGGGCTTTGGGGGGGATTGTAACGTGTGCGGGAAATCTTTACTCCCCGACATTCCATCATCTCGGCTCTTACAATCCGATTGGCTGTGATGTTTTGCATTACAGAAAAATAAACATTGTATTAAAGTTCAGTAGATAGGAAGTCACAGTGTAGCGTTCCTCGGGGGTGGGGCTTAGCCTCCTGGGATCCCCCTCCCCCATGGTCTGGGAAGGATTATTCTTGGAGTGTGTGTGGATAATCCGTTATGTACAATAAATAAAGCCTCAGCGGCGGGTGCCGTCATAGAACCGTCACCTTGACCGGACGGCGTCTCTGGAACCGCGCCGGACCCTGCAACCCCCTCCCCATCCCCCACCATCCCCACCACCATCCCCCGACCTTCACAGGTTCAATATTTACAATGATCAGATACAGAGCAGACAGCCAATGTGTATGTGAGAAGACTGAGAGCTCAGCCAATGTGGGGTGAATGTGATAAGACCGAGAACTGGGTGAATGTAATAAGACCGAGAACTGGGTGAATGTAATAAGTCCGAGGTCTGGGTGAATGTGATAAGACTGAGGTCTGGGTGAATGTGGGACGTAAGCGATAAGACAGAGGTCTGGGTGAATGTGATAAGACCGAGGTCTGGGTGAATGTGATAAGACCGAGGTCTGGGTGAATGTGATAAGACCGAGGTCTGGGTGAATGTGGGGCGTATGTGATAAGACCAAGGTCTGGGTGAATGTGGTAAGACTGAGGTCTGGGTGAATGTGATAAGACTGAGGTCTGGGTGAATGTGGGACGTATGCGATAAGACAGAGGTCTGGGTGAATGTGGTAAGACTGAGGTCTGGGTGAATGTGGGACGTATGCGATAAGACAGAGGTCTGGGTGAATGTGATAAGACCGAGGTCTGGGTGAATGTGATAAGACCGAGGTCTGGGTGAATGTGGGGCGTATGTGATAAGACCAAGGTCTGGGTGAATGTGGTAAGACTGAGGTCTGGGTGAATGTGATAAGACTGAGGTCTGGGTGAATGTGGGACGTATGCGATAAGACAGAGGTCTGGGTGAATGTGGTAAGACGGAGGTCTGGGTGAATGTGATAAGACCGAGGTCTGGGTGAATGTGATAAGACCGAGGTCTGGGTGAATGTGATAAGACTGAGGTCTGGGTGAATGTGGGGCGTATGTGATAAGACCAAGGTCTGGGTGAATGTGGTAAGACTGAGGTCTGGGTGAATGTGGGACGTATGCGATAAGACAGAGGTCTGGGTGAATGTGATAAGACCGAGGTCTGGGTGAATGTGATAAGACCGAGGTCTGGGTGAATGTGATAAGACCGAGGTCTGGGTGAATGTGGGGCGTATGTGATAAGACCAAGGTCTGGGTGAATGTGATAAGACTGAGGTCTGGGTGAATGTGGGACGTATGCGATAAGACAGAGGTCTGGGTGAATGTGATAAGACCGAGGTCTGGGTGAATGTGATAAGACCGAGGTCTGGGTGAATGTGATAAGACCGAGGTCTGGGTGAATGTGGGGCGTATGTGATAAGACCAAGGTCTGGGTGAATGTGGTAAGACTGAGGTCTGGGTGAATGTGATAAGACTGAGGTCTGGGTGAATGTGGGACGTATGCGATAAGACAGAGGTCTGGGTGAATGTGGTAAGATGGAGGTCTGGGTGAATGTGATAAGACCGAGGTCTGGGTGAATGTGATAAGACCGAGGTCTGGGTGAATGTGATAAGACTGAGGTCTGGGTGAATGTGATAAGACCGAGGTCTGGGTGAATGTGATAAGACCGAGGTCTGGGTGAATGTGATAAGACCGAGGTCTGGGTGAATGTGATAAGACCGAGGTCTGGGTGAATGTGGGGCGTATGTGATAAGACCAAGGTCTGGGTGAATGTGATAAGACTGAGGTCTGGGTGAATGTGGGACGTATGCGATAAGACAGAGGTCTGGGTGAATGTGATAAGACCGAGGTCTGGGTGAATGTGATAAGACCGAGGTCTGGGTGAATGTGATAAGACCGAGGTCTGGGTGAATGTGGGGCGTATGTGATAAGACCAAGGTCTGGGTGAATGTGGTAAGACTGAGGTCTGGGTGAATGTGATAAGACTGAGGTCTGGGTGAATGTGGGACGTATGCGATAAGACAGAGGTCTGGGTGAATGTGGTAAGACGGAGGTCTGGGTGAATGTGATAAGACCGAGGTCTGGGTGAATGTGATAAGACTGAGGTCTGGGTGAATGTGGGGCGTATGTGATAAGACCAAGGTCTGGGTGAATGTGGTAAGACGGAGGTCTGGGTGAATGTGGGACGTATGTAATAAGACAGAGATCTGAGTGAATGTGGGGCGTATGTGATAAGACTGAGGTCTGGGTGAATGTGGGACATATGTGATAAGACGGAGGTCTGGGTGAATGTGGGACGTATGTGATAAGACAGAGGTCTGGGTGAATGTGGTAAGATGGAAGTCTGGGTGAATGTGATAAGACCGAGGTCTAGGTGAATGTGACAAGACCGAGGTCTGGGTGAATGTGGGGCGTATGTGATAAGACCAAGGTCTGGGTGAATGTGGTAAGACGGAGGTCTGGGTGAATGTGGGACGTATGTAATAAGACAGAGATCTGGGTGAATGTGGGGCGTATGTGATAAGACCGAGGTCTGGGCGAATGTGATAAGACTGAGGTCTGGGTGAATGTGGGTTGAATGTGATAAGACTGAGGTCTGGGTGAATGTGGGACGTATGTGATAAGACAGAGATCTGGGTGAATGTGGGGTGTATGTGATAAGACGGAGGTCTGGGTGAATGTGGGGGGTATGTGATAAGACGGAGGTCTGGGTGAATGTGGGGGGTATGTGATAAGACGGAGGTCTGGGTGAATGTGGGGGGTATGTGATAAGACAGAGATCTGGGTGAATGTGGGGTGTATGTGATAAGACGGAGGTCTGGGTGAATGTGGGGGGTATGTGATAAGACGGAGGTCTGGGTGAATGTGGGGGGTATGTGATAAGACGGAGGTCTGGGTGAATGTGGGGGGTATGTGATAAGACAGACATCTGGGTGAATGTGGGGGGTATGTGATAAGACGGAGGTCTGGGTGAATGTGGGGTGTATGTGATAAGACGGAGGTCTGGGTAAATGTGGGGGGTATGTGATAAGACGGAGGTCTGGGTGAATGTGGGGGGTATGTGATAAGACGGAGGTCTGGGTGAATGTGGGGGGTATGTGATAAGACGGAGGTCTGGGTGAATGTTTGGCGTATGTGATAAGACCGAGGTCTGGGTGAATGTGGGGGGTATGTGATAAGACAGAGATCTGGGTGAATGTGGGGTGTATGTGATAAGACGGAAGTCTGGGTGAATGTGGGGGGTATGTGATAAGACGGAGGTCTGGGTGAATGTGGGGGGTATGTGATAAGACGGAGGTCTGGGTGAATGTGAGGGGTATGTGATAAGACGGAGGTCTGGGTGAATGTGGGGGGTATGTGATAAGACGGAGGTCTGGGTGAATGTGGGGGGTATGTGATAAGACGGAGGTCTGGGTGAATGTGGGGGGTATGTGATAAGACCGAGGTCTGGGTGAATGTGGGGCGTATGTGATAAGACGGAGGTCTGGGTGAATGTGGGGGGTATGTGATAAGACGGAGGTCTGGGTGAATGTGGGGGGTATGTGATAAGACGGAGGTCTGGGTGAATGTGGGGGGTATGTGATAAGACGGAGGTCTGGGTGAATGTGGTAAGAAGCAGGGGAGGAGATGCACAGTGTGTGGCGGTCATGCTGGCACTTGTAGTCCCCCGGCCCGCTGTCACATGACTCGTGTAATCACATTCACACACAGGTGTGAATTCTGACATGGGGGAAAGGAATGTCGGCTCTGAGCAGAGAAATGCGATTATTCGCCAGGCTGAGCGGAAGAGCCGGGGGTGTGGAGGGCGCGCCTGTGCGCACCGTGATGATTGGACTGATTGGATGCACATTGGCTGTTCATTGTAAGGAACCATCCAGGTGAATGAGACATTCTGCCCCAATCTAATCCTGGGTTATGGGTGGGGGATGGCGGGGTGAGGCACTTGCAGGATTCCTTCGGGGGGGGCGGCCATTACAGAGTCTCACTTCTCCAGCTGCAGGTGACAGGAATGCGGAGCTGTCATACAGACACATGTAACATAACGTCCTTTGTTCTTGTATGGCAGCACAGCTCACGCAGGAGCAGAGCAGGGAAGTTCCTGTTGGGGTAGCTGAGGGTTTCCTCCTGGAAGTCACCATAGACAGGAAGGGGGTGCAGATGTTCCATAGCAGGAATAAAATAGTGGGGGGGAGTCCCCCTTTAAGTTGTCCCGGCGGGCCTGAGGGTGGGGTCAGAGTTCTGTTTCAGGCGGAGTTACCCCGGAGGCGGTACATTGGGCTCCGCCTTGAAATCATCCCACCACGGCGGCCGGCGGCGTGCCGCATCTCTCCAATGGTCAGTCTGCGGAGGTTGTGCGGCCCTCCCCCGCGGAGCCCTCTCACAGGTTGTTGGTCTCTAGGCCCTGGTTGGAGTAGGAGAACTGGTTCTTGGTTCCATTCCCGGCTGTCTGAAAGAGAAGAAATGGGAACTGTCAGAGGTGCGTTTTACACGGGGAGTCTTTCACTTTAAGAAGACGACCTATCAGGACGGCCGTCGCCCTCCAAGGGGCCCCACCCACTGCTGCCATGACAGGTCCTCTTTGACTCACTTCTCATCACCACAAAAACAATCCGGGGCCCCCCGGCACCAACTAGTCATACATCGGGGGCCCCCCGGCACCAACTAGTCATACATCGGGGGCCCCCCGGCACCAACTAGTCATACATCGGGGGCCCCCCGGCACCAACTAGTCGTACATCGGGGGCCCCATGGCAGGGATGGTGGGAGGTTGTCTGGAGGAAAAGCTGAAACCACTATTGGCTCCTCCCACAGTGCGCAGGGGCCATAACCCAGAGCGTCAACACACTTCTCCTTGGTCAAGGGTTCAAAATAAAGCCGGGGGATGGGCATGACAAGGGGGTAGCTGTTATCAGGGCCGGGTCAGGGGAGGGCCAGAAGGGCCAGTCGCCTTGGGCCCTTTGGCAGAGAGGGGGGACCTCTCTGAGTTCACAGCTCATATGTCACATGATAGAGAGGTAGGTATTATCAGGGCCGGGTCAGGGTGGGGCTGAAGGGGCAGCTCAAAGGTCACATGAAAATGAGGAGGCCATTATCAGGGCTGGGTCAGGGGGGCAGAAGGGACAGCCACTTTGGGCACTTAGGCAGAGAGCGGGGACCTGCGACCCGCTGAGGTAGTTCACAGCTCATATGTCACATGATAGAGAGGTAGTCCTTATCAGGGCCGGGTCGGGGGGGGGCAGAAGGGGCAGCTCATACATCACATGACAATGAGGAGGCCATTATCAGGGCTGGGTCAGTGGGGCAGAAGAGGCAGTCACCTTGGGCACTTAGGGAGAGAAAAGAGGACCAGCAACAAAGGTAGTTCACAGCTCATACGTCACAAGACAGGGAGGTAGTCTTTATCAGGGCCGAGTCACAGGGGGGCAGAAGGGGCAGCCGCCTTGGGATGTTATCAGGGCTGGGTAAAAGTGGGGGCAGAAGGGACGGCCGCCTTGGGCGCTTAGGCAGAGAAAGAGTTCATACGTCTCATGACAAGGAGGTAGCCAATATCAGGGCCGGGTCAAGGGGGGCAGAAGGGGCAGCTGTCTTTGGATGTTATCAGGGCTGGGTAAAAGTGGGGGCAGAAGGGAAGGCCACCTTGGGCGCTTAGGCAGAGAAAGAGCTCATACATCACAAGGAGGTAGCCAATATTAGGGCCGGGTCAAGGGGGGCAGAAGGGGCAGTCACCTTGGGATGTTATCAGGGCTGGGTAAAAGTGGGGGCTGAAGGGACAGCCGCCATGGGCGCTTAGGCAGAGAAAGAGCTCATACGTCACATGACAAGGAGGTAGCCAATATCAGGGCTGGGTCAAGGGGGGGCAGAAGGGGCAGCCGCCTTGGGATGTTATCAGGGCTGGGTAAAAGTTGGGGCAGAAGGGGCAGCCGCCTTGGGATGTTTTGGTCGCCACCCCCCAATGGTTCCATCCCTAAGGCTCAGCTCTGGCACATCACGCATAGGGCAGCCCATTCAATCAAAAATCGCCCGCGTTTTCAGACACGTAGGACAGCGTTACCGAGTACTGGCGCCATCGCATGCCTGGTACATGACAGCGTGTCTCTCTGCATGTCAGGAAAACGCACAATTTTTGCGCGCACTCCTCGCACACTGTCGGGGAATCCACAAAAAAACCCAAAAACACTGGCTTTCCAAATTGTACGCGTTCACCAAACCGCATTGTGCCGCAGTGCCAGGCAGGTTTTCGGGAAAAGACTTCTTTTCCACTTTCCGGCGCCCCTTAAAATGAATGGACCGCCCTACGTGTGACGTGCGGGGACGCGCCCGCGCTTGGTGTGAACTGAGTTCATTGTGAACGTCACCTAAGTGCCCATTCTCACCATGGCATCAGAAAAACGCGCAAGTGTTTGTCCTCGGAGCGTTGTCAGTACGTTTTTACTCAATGCGCTGCGTTTAAATGTGACGCAACGCAAGTGGAGTTTCCTCTGCGCGTCACGTGCGCATTTATCGCGCGCTTCCCTCCATCTCCTGTCTCCCTGGACATGTGACTTCTTCTCTGAATAAAACGCATTTTGCGTTCTTAGCGCCTTTTCAGTGTGTTTTTCCATGTGCCGCCATTGGCTGTCGCGCTGGAAATCATTGATTTTTTTTTGGCATTCTAAGTTGACAGATGATGTGAAGGGGGAAGGGCGGAGGTCAGTTGGTGTCGTGGCACCAGATTGTACGAGTCAATCCACCGCTAATCATTAACTCGCAGTTCTGGCCGCCGTCACCTCCTTTGTATAAACCGCAAACATGGTGAGGTGGTATTTACAAATCAGCGGCGGGTTCAGCTCGGGGGCGCCGTTATCTGTTGACATTGGGGGCGGCGTTGTCGGCGCTGAGCCAACTTCTCAGGGCCATCAAATAAATCATCACCTGTCCGGGGGGGGGGGGGGGAGAGAGGAGCGCGCATTCGCATGGAAACGCCAGATGTGCGCAAAAAAGACCGCGATCGGTTCTGACACACCCGATCGGGGGAAGGGGGGAATATTTTCGTCTTCCCCGGGGCCAAAATTAGAAATTTTAGAAATCGGGGTCATCTCCGATAAAACTGTTCTGGTGGGGGGCGGTAATTAGCGACGCACAGATCACTTCCTGTGCGCCGATCCCATAGGAGGTCCCAGCAGTCAGCCAATCCCAGACCAACATGGCGATGACCTCACACCACCATCATTGTGACATCATCCATACAATATGACATCATCCATACAGTATAACATCATCCATACAATGATATGACATCATCCATACAATGATATGACATCATCCATACAATATAACATCATCCATACAATGATATGACATCATCCATACAATGATATGACATCATCCATACAATGATATGACATCATCCATACAATATAACATCATCCATACAATATGACATCATCCATACACGGATAATAACTGTCTGTCCTCTATGGGGAGAAGGTATCCAATCAGGTTGATCCTCCGGATGATTACCCCGGTAGGACCCCCCCTCCCCCGGCATCGTACGCCGAGTTTCCGAAGCGCAGCAAATTATCCGCCGTCCGCGCGCCGAACGTTCTGCATTATTATGCAAACGTCGAAAATGCAAATCTCACTTTTCATTAATCATCGACAGTTATCCTGCTGGAACCTGGAGAGCGGCAAGGACAATGCCAGAGGACGGCGAGAGGAAATATATACTGTGTGCTATGGAGGATAGAGCGTCAGCTCCTCTGTACAGCGCTGCGGTATATGTCAGAGCTATATAAATGTATAATAATAATAGTGTGTGACTGTGGGGGAGGGGACATTCGAGTGTAAGCTCCTCAGTTAGGTATAGCATTGGGGGCGGTCCCTCGGTATATTTCCTGTACTCCCCTCCCCCTCTGTATATTAGGTTGTGGGGTGACTCCGCACACATTGACTTTTCTCAACATTTGCAAGTAAAAGAGATGCAAATCCGGGGTGAGGAGGAGGAAACGATCGGTGTTGTTGGCGGCTCGGGTTCGCTCTCTGCCGTCTCCTGGACACCGCCACATCTCGGCTGTCAATCATTAACCCCCCCCGAGGAAGGGTGGGAAGGAACCGGCATGTGGCGGCTCCCAACGTCTCCATGTGACCGATGCAAATATAAAAGATATATAGAGCAAGGACAAATCCTTCCACAGGTCATGTCATCGTTTTCCATTTGTCACACACCAGCTGAAAGCTGAAATCAGGCTTGCAGTGACAACAGTCACTTCCCAGAGGGAGGAGAGCAGGTAAGGTGGGCGTCACCCAGTGTGATGTCACTGATAGCCCCAGTAGGAGGAGTCTCCAGACCTGCAGGCACTGAAGGGTGTTACCTACTTCTGTATAGCTCCGCGGGGGCGGAGCTCTCTGTACCTTACATTAAAATATTTCCTGTATGTGTGTTTGTGTGAAATCAGGGTTGCAAAGACAATAGTCAGGCTCAGAGGGTGAAGAGAAGTTTAGGTGGGCGTCACCAATGTGATGTCACTGATATTGCCAGTAGGAGGAGTCTCCAGACCTGCAGGTACTAAAGAGTGTTACGTCCCTCTGTATAGCTCTGCAGGGGTGGAGCTCCCTGTACCTTACATTGAAATAGTTCCCGTATGTCTGTTTGTCTGAAATCAGGGAGGAGTCTCCAGACCTGCAGGCACTTCCTCTGTATAGCTCCGCGGGGACGGAGCTCCCTGTACCGTACTTTGAAATAGTTCCTGTATGTCTGTTTGTCTGAAATCAGGGAGGAGTCTCCAGACCTGCAAATACTCCCTCTATATAGCTCCATGGGGGCGGAGCTCTCTGTACCTTACATTGAAATAGTTCCTGTATGTGTGTTCATCTGAAATTAGGCTTGCAGTGACAATGCCTGGCAGTCGGGAAGGGGAACAGTTAGGCTCGGAGGGAGGAGAAAAGGTAAAGTGGGCGTGACCAGTATGACATCACTTAAAACCACCAGTGGCAGCCAGTAGGAGGAGTCTCCAGACCTGCAGGCACTGAAGGGTGTGATCTTCTTCTGTATAGCTCCACAGGGACGGAGCTCTCTGTACCTTACATTGAAATAATTCCTGTATGTGTATTTGTGTGAAATCAGGCTCGCAAAGACAACAGCTAGGCTCGGAAGGAGGAGGGAAGTTTAGGTGGGCGTCACCAGTGTGATGTCCCAGTAGGAGGAGTCTCAGGCACTGAAGGGTGTTGCCTCCCCCTGTATAGCTCTTCAGGGGCGGAGCTCCCTGTGCCCTGTATGTGTGCTCATCTGTTAAGCGTCAGCGTGATTGGGAATGCAGCGACAGAAGTGAGACTCCACCGCAGTATATTGAAGCGATCATCGGCCACAAGTAAAATACCGGATTGGCCGCCATGACCAGCGCCATCACTCACCTCGTACTTGTTTGGCGCCACGTAGCGCCCGTGCGTCTGGTAGGAGGTGTAGTCATTCATGGAGTGGTAGGAGCCCCGGGTGGTGAACATGTCCATGTGTCCGGAGTGCTTCCGGCGGCAGAGCAGGACGATCTGCGGGGGAGAGGAGGAAAGTGACTGGAGGATTCTGGGAATCCGGAGAAAATCGGGACGGCCATGACTGGAAGGAAGCCGAGTACTCACCATGATGATGATGAAGATGATGCAGAGGAAGACGAGGATGGAGGCCAGGACCAGCAGGGCGATCCCCCATCCCGGCACCGCGGAGGCGGAAGTGGAGGTGAACGGCGTGTTGCTGGCTGCGGGGAGGAAGGAGAAATGGTGATTGGATGGGAAGACAGGATCTAAGCACATACAACCAATGGGGAGAGACTGACCCTCCACTTCCTGTCCTGGTGACCCCCTGTGTGTAATGATGTGACGGGGTCACCACCAGGGAAAAGTCAACAATACTAACAGTTGTCCCCCCTCCCCCATCTGAAACTGACTTAGACACGAGGATTCAGTCACTTACCTTGTGTATTGTCTATTCGGAGACCATTCAGCTCATTGCTGTTCTTGGACAGAGCATCCGTCATTGTGGTCTGTATATTGCTGGGGCTTGCCGACCCTTTAAATTGGGTTTGTGTGTCGGCATTGATGGACCCGGGGCTGCAAAGAGGATGAGAATGGATTACACCGAGTACCTAGAGAGTACCTAGAGAGTATCTACAGAGTATCTACAGAGTACCTAGAGAGTACCTAGAGAGTATCTACAGAGTACCTAGAGAGTACCTAGAGAGTATCTACAGAGTACCTAGAGAGTATCTACAGAGTACCTAGAGAGTATCTATAGTATACCTAGAGAGTATCTACAGAGTATCTACAGAGTACCTAGAGAGTATCTACAGTATACCTAGAGAGTATCTACAGAGTACCTAGAGAGTATCTACAGAGTACCTAGAGAGTATATACAGAGTACCCAGAGTATCTACAGTATACCTAGAGAGTACCTAGAGAGTATCTACAGAGTACCTAGAGAGTATCTACAGAGTACCTAGAGAGTATCTACAGAGTACCTAGAGAGTATCTACAGAGTACCTAGAGAGTATATACAGAGTACCCAGAGTATCTACAGTATACCTAGAGAGTATCTACAGAGTACCTAGAGAGTATCTACAGAGTACCTAGAGAGTATCTACAGAGTACCTAGAGAGTATATACAGAGTACCCAGAGTATCTACAGTATACCTAGAGAGTACCTAGAGAGTATCTACAGAGTACCTAGAGAGTATCTACAGTATACCTAGAGAGTATCCACAGAGTACCTAGAGAGTATCTACAGAGTATCTACAGAGTACCTAGAGAGTATCTACAGCATACCTAGAGAGTATCTACAGAGTACCTAGAGAGTATCTACAGAGTACCTAGAGAGTATCTACAGTATACCTAGAGAGTACCTAGAGAGTACCTAGAGAGTATCTACAGAGTATCTACAGAGTACCTAGAGAGTATCTACAGAGTACCTAAAGAGTACCTAGAGAGTACCTAGAGAGTATCTACAGAGTACCTAGAGAGCATCTACAGCATACCTAGAGAGTATCTACAGAGTACCTAGAGAGTATCTACAGAGTACCTAGAGAGTATCTACAGTATACCTAGAGAGTACCTAGAGAGTACCTAGAGAGTATCTACAGAGTATTTACAGAGTACCTAGAGAGTATCTACAGAGTACCTAAAGAGTACCTAGAGAGTACCTAGAGAGTATCTACAGAGTACCTAGAGAGCATCTACAGTATACCTAGAGAGTATCTACAGAGTACCTAGAGAGTATCTACAGAGTATCTACAGAGTACCTAGAGAGTATCTACAGTTTACCTAGAGAGTAACTAGAGAGTATCTACAGAGTAGCTAGAGAGTACCTAGAGAGTATCTACAGAGTACCTAAAGAGTGCCTAGAGAGTATCTACAGAGTACCTAGAGAGTATCTACAGAGTACCTAGAGAGTATCTACAGAGTACCTAGAGAGTACCTAGAGAGTATCTAGAGAGTACCTAGAGAGTATCTACAGTATACCTAGAGAGTATCTACAGAGTACCTAGAGAGTATCTACAGAGTACCTAGAGAGTATCTACAGAGTACCTACAGAGTACCTAGAGAGTATCTACAGTATACCTACAGAGTATCTACAGAGTAGCTAGAGAGTATCTACAGAGTATCTACAGAGTACCTAGAGAGTATCTACAGTATACCTAGAGAGTATCTACAGAGTACCTAAATAGTATCTACAGAGTATCTACAGAGTACCTAGAGAGCATCTACAGTATACCTAGAGAGTATCTACAGTATACCTAGAGAGTATCTACAGAGTATCTACAGAGTACCTAGAGACTATCTATCTACAGTGTACCTAGAGAGTATCTACAGTATACCTAGAGAGTACCTAGAGAGTATCTACAGTATACCTAGAGAGTACCTAGAGAGTATCTACAGTATACCTAGAGAGTATCTATAGAGTATCTACAGAGTACCTAGAGACTATCTACAGTGTACGTAGAGAGTACCTAGAGTGTACCTAGAGAGTATCTACAGAGTACCTAGAGAGTATCTACAGTATACCTAGAGAGTACCTAGAGAGTATCTACAGCATACCTAGAGAGTACCTAGAGAGTATCCACAGAGTACTTACAGAGTAACTACAGTATACCTAGAGAGTATTTACAGAGTACCTACAGTATACCTACAGAGTATCTAAAGAGTGTCCACAGAGTATCTACAGTATACCTAGAGAGTATCTACAAGAGTACCTACAGTATACCTAGAGGGTATCTACAGAGTACCTACAGAGTATTTACAGTATACCTAGAGAGTATCTACAGAGTACCTAGAGAGTATCTACAGAGTACCTACAGTATACCTAGGGAGTATCTACAGAGTACCTACAGTATACCTACAGAGTATCTACAAAGTATCCACTGAGTATCTACAGAGTACCTACAGTATACCTAGAGAGTATCTACAAAGTATCCACTGAGTATCTACAGAGTACCTACAGCATACCTAGAGAGTATCTACAGAGTAACTCCAAACTATCCATAGAGTCTCTAAAGAGTATCCCCAGAGTATTTACAGTATACCTAGAGAGTATCCACAAAGTATCCACAGAGTATCTACAGAGTATTCACAGTATACCTAGAGAGTATCTTCAGAGTATCTACAGAGTATGCACAGAGTATCTAAAGAGTATCCACAGAGTATCTACAGTATACCTACAGAGAAGCCACGGAGTATCTACAGAGTATCCACTGAATATCTAGAGTATCTACAGAGTATCCACAGAGTATCTACAGTATACCTACAGAGTATCCACAGAGTATCTACAGAGCATCCATGGAGTATCCACAGAGTATCTACAGTATACCTAGAGAGTATCTACATATTACCTAGAGAGTATCTACAGTATACCTAGAGAGTACCTAGAGAGTATCTACAGAGTACCTAGAGAGTACCTAGAGAGTATCTACAGAGTACCTAGAGAGTATCTACAGTATACCTAGAGAGTATCTACAGAGTACCTAGAGAGTATCTACAGAGTATCTACAGAGTACCTAGAGAGTATCTACAGTATACCTAGAGAGTATCTACAGAGTACCTAGAGAGTATCTACAGAGTACCTAGAGAGTATCTACAGAGTACCTAGAGAGTATATACAGAGTACCCAGAGTATCTACAGTATACCTAGAGAGTACCTAGAGAGTATCTACAGAGTACCTAGAGAGTATCTACAGAGTACCTAGAAAGTATCTACAGTATACCTAGAGAGTATCCACAGAGTACCTAGAGAGTATCTACAGAGTATCTACAGAGTACCTAGAGAGTATCTACAGCATACCTAGAGAGTATCTACAGAGTACCTAGAGAGTATCTACAGCATACCTAGAGAGTATCTACAGAGTACCTAGAGAGTATCTACAGTATACCTAGAGAGTATCCACAGAGTACCTAGAGAGTATCTACAGAGTATCTACAGAGTACCTAGAGAGTATCTACAGCATACCTAGAGAGTATATACAGAGTACCCAGAGTATCTACAGTATACCTAGAGAGTACCTAGAGAGTATCTACAGAGTACCTAGAGAGTATCTACAGAGTACCTAGAGAGTATCTACAGTATACCTAGAGAGTATCCACAGAGTACCTAGAGAGTATCTACAGAGTATCTACAGAGTACCTAGAGAGTATCTACAGCATACCTACAGAGTATCTACAGAGTACCTAGAGAGTATCTACAGTATACCTAGAGAGTACCTAGAGAGTACCTAGAGAGTATCTACAGAGTATCTACAGAGTACCTAGAGAGTATCTACAGAGTACCTAAAGAGTACCTAGAGAGTACCTAGAGAGTATCTACAGAGTACCTAGAGAGCATCTACAGCATACCTAGAGAGTATCTACAGAGTACCTAGAGAGTATCTACAGAGTACCTAGAGAGTATCTACAGTATACCTAGAGAGTACCTAGAGAGTACCTAGAGAGTATCTACAGAGTATTTACAGAGTACCTAGAGAGTATCTACAGAGTACCTAAAGAGTACCTAGAGAGTACCTAGAGAGTATCTACAGAGTACCTAGAGAGCATCTACAGTATACCTAGAGAGTATCTACAGAGTACCTAGAGAGTATCTACAGAGTATCTACAGAGTACCTAGAGAGTATCTACAGTTTACCTAGAGAGTAACTAGAGAGTATCTACAGAGTAGCTAGAGAGTACCTAGAGAGTATCTACAGAGTACCTAAAGAGTGCCTAGAGAGTATCTACAGAGTACCTAGAGAGTATCTACAGAGTACCTAGAGAGTATCTACAGAGTACCTAGAGAGTACCTAGAGAGTATCTAGAGAGTACCTAGAGAGTATCTACAGTATACCTAGAGAGTATCTACAGAGTACCTAGAGAGTATCTACAGAGTACCTAGAGAGTATCTACAGAGTACCTACAGAGTACCTAGAGAGTATCTACAGTATACCTACAGAGTATCTACAGAGTACCTAGAGAGTATCTACAGAGTATCTACAGAGTACCTAGAGAGTATCTACAGTATACCTAGAGAGTATCTACAGAGTACCTAAATAGTATCTACAGAGTATCTACAGAGTACCTAGAGAGCATCTACAGTATACCTAGAGAGTATCTACAGTATACCTAGAGAGTATCTACAGAGTATCTACAGAGTACCTAGAGACTATCTATCTACAGTGTACCTAGAGAGTATCTACAGTATACCTAGAGAGTACCTAGAGAGTATCTACAGTATACCTAGAGAGTACCTAGAGAGTATCTACAGTATACCTAGAGAGTATCTATAGAGTATCTACAGAGTACCTAGAGACTATCTACAGTGTACCTAGAGAGTACCTAGAGTGTACCTAGAGAGTATCTACAGAGTACCTAGAGAGTATCTACAGTATACCTAGAGAGTACCTAGAGAGTATCTACAGCATACCTAGAGAGTACCTAGAGAGTATCCACAGAGTACTTACAGAGTAACTACAGTATACCTAGAGAGTATTTACAGAGTACCTACAGTATACCTACAGAGTATCTAAAGAGTGTCCACAGAGTATCTACAGTATACCTAGAGAGTATCTACAAGAGTACCTACAGTATACCTAGAGAGTATCTACAGAGTACCTACAGAGTATTTACAGTATACCTAGAGAGTATCTACAGAGTACCTAGAGAGTATCTACAGAGTACCTACAGTATACCTAGGGAGTATCTACAGAGTACCTACAGTATACCTACAGAGTATCTACAAAGTATCCACTGAGTATCTACAGAGTACCTACAGTATACCTAGAGAGTATCTACAAAGTATCCACTGAGTATCTACAGAGTACCTACAGCATACCTAGAGAGTATCTACAGAGTAACTCCAAACTATCCATAGAGTCTCTAAAGAGTATCCCCAGAGTATTTACAGTATACCTAGAGAGTATCCACAAAGTATCCACAGAGTATCTACAGAGTATTCACAGTATACCTAGAGAGTATCTTCAGAGTATCTACAGAGTATGCACAGAGTATCTAAAGAGTATCCACAGAGTATCTACAGTATACCTACAGAGAAGCCACGGAGTATCTACAGAGTATCCACTGAATATCTAGAGTATCTACAGAGTATCCACAGAGTATCTACAGTATACCTACAGAGTATCCACAAAGTATCTACAGAGCATCCATGGAGTATCCACAGAGTATCTACAGTATACCTAGAGAGTATCTACAAAGTATCAAATGAGTATCTACAGAGTATCTACAGCATACCTAAAGAGTATCTACAGAGTAACTCCAAACTATCCACAGAGTATCTAAAGAGTATCCCCAGAGTATTTACAGTATACCTAGAGAGTATCCACAAAGTATCCACGGAGTATCTACAGAGTATTCACAGTATACCTAGAGAGTATCTTCAGAGTATCCACAGAGTATCTGCAGAGTATCTACAGAGTATCCACTGAATATCTGGAGTATCCACAGGGTATCTACAGAGTATCTACAGTATACCTACAGAGTATCCATAGAGTATCTACAGAGTATCCATGGAGTATCCACAGAGTATCTACATTATACCTAGAGAGTATCTACAGAGTATCTCCAAAGTATCCACAGAGCATCTACAGTATACCTACAGTGTATCCACAGAGTATCTACATAGTATCTACATAGTATTTAGCATATTCATAGAGTATCTACAGTGTAGATACAGAGTACCTATGAAAAATCGACAGTATTCACAGTGTATTTGTAGTGGTGGCACTCTACATGGTGTGGTTTTGTAGTTGTGGCACTGTACATGATGTAGATTTGTAGTGGTGGCACTGTACATGATGTAGATTTGTAGTGGTGGCACTGTACATGGCGTGGATATGCAGGGGTGGCACTGTACATGATATGGAATTGTAGTGGTGGCACTGTACATGATATGTATTTGTAGTGGTGGCACTGTACATGATGTGGATTTGTAGTGGTGGCACTGTAAATGATATGGATTTGTAGTGGTGGCACTGTACATGATGTGGATTTGTAGTGGTGGCACTGTACATGATATGTATTTGTAGTGGTGGCACTGTACATGATGTGGTTTTGTAGTGGTGGCACTGTACATGATGTGGATTTGTAGTGGTGGCATTGTACATGACGTAGATTTGTAGTGGTGGCACTGTACATGGCGTGAATATGTAGGGGTGGCACTGTACATGATGTTGATTTGTAGTGGTGGCACTGTACATGACGTGGATTTGTAGGGGTGGCACTGTACATGATGTTGATTTGTAGTGGTGGCACTGTACATGGCGTGAATATGTAGGGGTGGCACTCTACATGGTGTGGTTTTGTAGTTGTGGCACTGTACATGATGTGGATTTGTAGTGGTGGCACTGTACATGATGTGGATTTGTAGTGGTGGCACTGTGCATGGCGTGAATATGTAGGGGTGGCACTGTACATGGCGTGAATATGTAGGGGTGGCACTCTATATGGTGTGGTTTTGTAGTTGTGGCACTGTACAAGATGTGGATTTGTAGTGATGGCACTGTACATGATGTGGATTTGTAGTGGTGGCACTGAACATGACGTGGATTTGTAGTGGTGGCACTGTACATGGCGTGAATATGTAGTGGTGGCACTGTACATGACGTGGATTTGTAGTGGTGGCACTGTACAAGATGTGGATTTGTAGTGATGGCACTGTACATGATGTGGATTTGTAGTGGTGGCACTGAACATGACGTGGATTTGTAGTGGTGGCACTGTACATGATGTGGATTTGTAGTGGTGGCACTGTACATGATGTGGAATTGTAGTGGTGGCACTGTACATGACGTGGATTTGTAGTGGTGGCACTGTACATGACGTGGATTTGTAGTGGTGGCACTGTACATGATGTTGATTTGTAGTGGTGGCACTGTACATGGCGTGAATATGTAGGGGTGGCACTGTACATGATGTTGATTTGTAGTGGTGGCACTGTACATGATGTGGATTTGTAGTGGTGGCACTGTACATGATGTGGAATTGTAGTGGTGGCACTGTACATGACGTGGATTTGTAGTGGTGGCACTGTACATGACGTGGATTTGTAGTGGTGGCACTGTACATGATGTTGATTTGTAGTGGTGGCACTGTACATGGCGTGAATATGTAGGGGTGGCATTGTACATGATGTTGATTTGTAGTGGTGGCACTGTACATGATGTTGATTTGTAGTGGTGGCACTGTACATGATGTGGATTTGTAGTGGTGGCACTGTACATGACGTGGATTTGTAGTGGTGGCACTGTACATGATGTTGATTTGTAGTGGTGGCACTGTACATGGCGTGAATATGTAGGGGTGGCACTGTACATGATGTTGATTTGTAGTGGTGGCACTGTACATGATGTGGATTTGTAGTGGTGGCACTGTACATGGCGTGAATATGTAGGGGTGGCACTGTACATGATGTGGATTTGTAGTGGTGGCACTGTACATGATGTGGATTTGTAGTGGTGGCACTGTACATGACGTGGATTTGTAGTGGTGGCACTGTACATGACGTGGATTTGTAGTGGTGGCACTGTACATGATGTTGATTTGTAGTGGTGGCACTGTACATGGCGTGAATATGTAGGGGTGGCATTGTACATGATGTTGATTTGTAGTGGTGGCACTGTACATGACGTGGATTCGAAGTGGTGGCACTGTACATGATGTGGATTTGTAGTGGTGGCACCCTATAAACTACCAGTGTGATAAATTCCAGCAGGAAAATATCTGCAAAAAATATGGCACAAAAGTTGCAGACTAGAAGGTGGCAGTGACCAAGGGTTATAAGGAGCCTGAGCCACGTACAGCATGGTGTTTAATGTGATTTTATATCCAATCTCTTCCATCATAGGGCGCACAGATTGTGAGATTCTACAGAGATTTTCTAATTTCTGAGGCGCGTGTCACATTCCACGGGAACGTAGTGATTGTTTGTCACACCAGTGCGAATGTCACAATCTGTCACCCTTTTAGTGTCATGCCTTTGTTAGTTCATAGGGCCCGGGGATAGTTCATGGGGCCCGGCGATAGTTCAATGGGCCCGGTGTTTGTATTTTAAATAAAGAATTCTCTGAGGCGTGGGATATGAACCCCCCTACGTGGCACACCTATTCCTGACCTTTGTGGCTTAACGTTCCAGCACTGTATGTAATATACATAAGTTTGATCTCCATTGTTTAGTCTTTGTATACATAAGAGGGACGTCTGATAAGATAGCATACTACTTCCCCTGGAAAGATCGTCACCTTGGACCTTTGCCAACGTGGCCTATCCATTCATTCTCTTCTACCACTCGTCTGTTTGTACAAAAATTACATAAATTCGGCACTAACCTGAAAGACAGAATTAATACACCGAGGTAGGTGTCACGGGTCAAGCAGGTGGAGCAGTTATACACGTCGTTAAACTGTAAAGAACACAAACAAAAGATTAGAAGATGCTCAGAGGGTGGCGGGAGGACAATGCACATTCGTGGCCAGACAATCCCCTCACCAGGTTTTTGATCTTCGCTTGCAGGTCCAGGAAGAGGGTGGATGTAGGGTCATTGAGGAGGGTGGAATACACCTGGTTGGTGATGTGCAGTCTCATGTAGATAGGAGTGATGAGCTGACTTGTGGTCTGTACCACAGAGGTGCTGGGTGAGGTGGCCCCCGTGGCATTTGAAGTTGCTGTATTTGCTGTGGATGTCACAGTACTTGCAGCGCTTGAAGTAGTTGAGGTACTATTTGTAGAATTTGTGTTACTTGGAGTAGTGCCTGTGGCAGGTGGTGCAGCTGTAGTACTATTTGCAGTACTTGTATTATTTATTGTGGCTGTGACCGTCGCAGGTGGTGCAGCTGTAGTGCTATTTGCGGTACTTGTATTATTTATTGTGGTTGTGCCCATGGCAGGTGGTGCAGCTGTAGTGCCATTTGCGGTACTTGTATTATTTATTGTGGTTGTGACCGTGGCAGGTGGTGCAGCTGTAGTACTATTTGCACTACTTGCATTATTTACTGCGGTTGTGCCCGTGGCAGGATGTGCAGCTGTAGTACTATTTGCGCTACTTGCATTATTTACTGCGGTTGTGCCTGTGGCAGGTGGTGCAGCTGTAGTGCTATTTGCGGTACTTGCATTATTTACTGCGGTTGTGCCCGTGGCTTGTGGTGCAGCTGTAGTGCTATTTGCGGTACTTGTATTATTTACTGCGGTTGTGCCCGTGGCTTGTGGTGCAGCTGTAGTACTATTTGCGGTACTTGCATTATTTACTGCGGTTGTGCCCGTGGCAGGTGGTGCAGCTGTGGTACTATTTGCAGTACTTGTATTATTTACTGCGGTTGTGCCCGTGGCTTGTGGTGCAGCTGTAGTACTATTTGTGGTACTTGTATTATTTACTGCGGTTGTGCCCGTGGCAGGTGGTGCAGCTGTAGTACTATTTGCGGTACTTGTATTATTCACTGCAGTTGTGCCCGTGGCTTGTGGTGCAGCTGTAGTACTATTTGCGGTACTTGTATTATTTACTGCAGTTGTGCCCGTGGCTTGTGGTGCAGCTGTAGTACTATTTGCGGTACTTGTATTATTTACTGTGGTTGTGCCTGTGGCAGGTGGTGCAGCTGTAGTACTATTTGCGGTACTTGTATTATTTACTGTGGTTGTGCCCGTGGCAGGTGGTGCAGCTGTAGTACTATTTGAGGTACTTGTATTATTTACTGCAGTTGTGCCCGTGGCTTGTGGTGCAGCTGTAGTACTATTTGCGGTACTTGTATTATTTACTGCGGTTGTGCCCGTGGCAGGTGGTCCAGTGGTAGTACTATTTGTGGTACTTGTATTATTTACTGTGGCTGTGCCTGTGGCAGGTGGTGCAGTGACCGTACTATTTGTGGTACTTGCATTACTTCCTGTAGTCGCGCCCGTGGCTTGTGGTCCAGTGGTAGTACTATTTGTGGTACTTGTATTATTTACTGTGGCTGTGCTTGTGGCAGGTGGTGCAGTGACCGTACTATTTGTGGTACTTGCATTACTTCCTGTAGTCACGCCCGTGGCTTGTGGTCCAGTGGTAGTACTATTTGTGGTACTTGTATTATTTACTGTGGCTGTGCTTGTGGCAGGTGGTGCAGAGACCGTACTATTTGTGGTACTTGCATTACTTCCTGTAGTCACGCCCGTGGCTTGTGGTGCAGTGGTCGTACTATTTGTGGTACTTGCATTACTTCCTGTAGTCGTGCTCGTGGCTTGTGGTCCAGTGGTAGTACTATTTGTGGTACTTGTATTATTTACTGTGGCTGTGCCTGTGGCAGGTGGTGCAGTGGCCGTACTATTTGTGGTACTTGCATTACTTCCTGTAGTCACGCCTGTGGCTTGCGGTGCAGTGGTCGTACCATTCGTGGCAATGTTTGCAGGTATTGCTAAAAGAGAATAAGAAACAGGAATGAAAACATGAAAATGAGAGATCTGATCCCACGTATAGTATGTGCTGTACTGCGCTGTGGTATATGTCGGCACTATATACAGGGAATGGAATGCGGAGGACGTACATTGCAATATCCTTTCCATTGTTTTGCAGATTATTAATATTGGTGGAATGTCTCCCCCCTCCCCCGCCTGGTATCATTTCCCCTCTGTGAACTTCTCTCGCCCTGTTTGGTTGGAGGTGACTCTTCCTCGGGGCGCAGAGACTGAGGCCAAAACACACAGCTTGGCATGCCGAGTCACAGAGCCGAACCAAGGAGGGAGGGAGGGAGGAGAGACAGAAGAGTCCGGAGAGGAGAGACAGACGAGTCCAGGGAGGAGAGACAGCAGAGTCCAGGGAGGAGAGACAGCAGAGTCCAGAGAGGAGAGACAGACGAGTCCGGAGAGGAGAGACAGAAGAGTCCAGGGAGGAGAGACAGAAGAGTCCGGAGAGGAGAGACAGACGAGTCCAGGGAGGAGAGACAGCAGAGTCCAGGGAGGAGAGACAGACGAGTCCGGAGAGGAGAGACAGACGAGTCCAGGGAGGAGAGACAGAAGAGTCCAGGGAGGAGAGACAGACGAGTCCGGAGAGGAGAGACAGACGAGTCCAGGGAGGAGAGACAGCAGAGTCCAGGGAGGAGAGACAGAAGAGTCCAGAGAGGAGAGACAGACGAGTCCGGAGAGGAGAGACAGAAGAGTCCAGGGAGGAGAGACAGAAGAGTCCGGAGAGGAGAGACAGACGAGTCCAGGGAGGAGAGACAGAAGAGTCCAGGGAGGAGAGACAGAAGAGTCCGGAGAGGAGAGACAGAAGAGTCTGGAGAGGAGAGACAGAAGAGTCCAGGGAGGAGAGACAGAAGAGTCCAGGGAGGAGAGACAGACGAGTCCGGAGAGGAGAGACAGACGAGTCCAGGGAGGAGAGACAGAAGAGTCCAGGGAGGAGAGACAGAAGAGTCCGGAGAGGAGAGACAGACGAGTCCAGGGAGGAGAGACAGAAGAGTCCAGGGAGGAGAGACAGAAGAGTCCGGAGAGGAGAGACAGAAGAGTCTGGAGAGGAGAGACAGAAGAGTCCAGGGAGGAGAGACAGAAGAGTCTGAAGAGGAGAGACAGCAGAGTCCAGGGAGGAGAGACAGCAGAGTCCGGAGAGGAGAGACAGAAGAGTCCAGGGAGGAGAGACAGAAGAGTCCGGAGAGGAGAGACAGAAGAGTCCGGAGAGGAGAGACAGAAGAGTCCGGAGAGGAGAGACAGAAGAGTCCGGAGAGGAGAGACAGCAGAGTCCAGGGAGGAGAGACAGCAGAGTCCGGAGAGGAGAGACAGAAGAGTCTGGAGAGGAGAGACAGAAGAGTCTGGAGAGGAGAGACAGAAGAGTCCAGGGAGGAGAGACAGCAGAGTCCGGAGAGGAGAGACAGCAGAGTCCGGAGAGGAGAGACAGAAGAGTCTGGAGAGGAGAGACAGAAGAGTCCAGGGAGGAGAGACAGAAGAGTCCAGGGAGGAGAGACAGAAGAGTCCGGAGAGGAGAGACAGACGAGTCCGGAGAGGAGAGACAGCAGAGTCCAGGGAGGAGAGACAGAAGAGTCCAGGGAGGAGAGACAGAAGAGTCCAGGAAGGAGAGACAGAAGAGTCCAGGGAGGAGAGACAGAAGAGTCGAGAGAGGAGAGACAGCAGAGTCCGGAGAGGAGAGACAGAAGAGTCTGGAGAGGAGAGACAGAAGAGTCCAGGGAGGAGAGACAGCAGAGTCCGGAGAGGAGAGACAGCAGAGTCCGGAGAGGAGAGACAGAAGAGTCTGGAGAGGAGAGACAGAAGAGTCCAGGGAGGAGAGACAGAAGAGTCCAGGGAGGAGAGACAGAAGAGTCCGGAGAGGAGAGACAGACGAGTCCGGAGAGGAGAGACAGCAGAGTCCGGAGAGGAGAGACAGAAGAGTCTGGAGAGGAGAGACAGAAGAGTCCAGGGAGGAGAGACAGAAGAGTCCAGGGAGGAGAGACAGAAGAGTCCGGAGAGGAGAGACAGACGAGTCCGGAGAGGAGAGACAGCAGAGTCCAGGGAGGAGAGACAGAAGAGTCCAGGAAGGAGAGACAGAAGAGTCCAGGGAGGAGAGACAGAAGAGTCGAGAGAAGAGAGACAGCAGAGTCCGGAGAGGAGAGACAGAAGAGTCTGGAGAGGAGAGACAGAAGAGTCCAGGGAGGAGAGACAGCAGAGTCCAGGAGGAGAGACAGAAGAGTCCGGAGAGGAGAGACAGAAGAGTCCGGAGAGGAGAGACAGAAGAGTCCAGGGAGGAGAGACAGCAGAGTCCAGGAGGAGAGACAGAAGAGTCCAGGGAGGAGAGACAGCAGAGTCCAGGAGGAGAGACAGAAGAGTCCGGGGAGGAGAGACAGCAGAGTCCAGGAGGAGAGACAGAAGAGTCCGGAGAGGAGAGACAGGAGAGACAGAAGAGTCCGGAGAGGAGAGACAGAAGAGTCCGGAGAGGAGAGACAGCAGAGTCCAGGGAGGAGAGACAGAAGAGTCCAGGGAGGAGAGACAGAAGAGTCTGGAGAGGAGAGACAGAAGAGTCCAGGGAGGAGAGACAGAAGAGTCCAGGGAGGAGAGACAGAAGAGCCCAGGGAGGAGAGACAGAAGAGTCCAGGGAGGAGAGACAGAAGAGTCTGGAGAGGAGAGACAGAAGAGTCCGGAGAGGAGAGACAGAAGAGTCCAGGGAGGAGAGACAGAAGAGCCCAGGGAGGAGAGACAGCAGAGTCCAGAGAGGAGAGACAGAAGAGTCCGGAGAGGAGAGACAGAAGAGTCCAGGGAGGAGAGACAGCAGAGTCCAGAGAGGAGAGACAGACGAGTCTGGAGAGGAGAGACAGAAGAGTCCGGAGAGGAGAGACAGAAGAGTCCGGAGAGGAGAGACAGAAGAGTCCGGAGAGGAGAGACAGACGAGTCTGGAGAGGAGAGACAGAAGAGTCCGGAGAGGAGAGACAGAAGAGTCCGGAGAGGAGAGACAGAAGAGTCCGGAGAGGAGAGACAGAAGAGTCCGGAGAGGAGAGACAGAAGAGTCCAGGGAGGAGAGACAGCAGAGTCCAGAGAGGAGAGACAGACGAGTCTGGAGAGGAGAGACAGAAGAGTCCGGAGAGGAGAGACAGAAGAGTCCGGAGAGGAGAGACAGCAGAGTCCAGGGAGGAGAGACAGCAGAGTCCAGAGAGGAGAGACAGACGAGTCTGGAGAGGAGAGACAGAAGAGTCCGGAGAGGAGAGACAGAAGAGTCCGGAGAGGAGAGACAGCAGAGTCCGGAGAGGAGAGACAGAAGAGTCCGGAGAGGAGAGACAGAAGAGTCCGGAGAGGAGAGACAAAAGAGTCCAGGGAGGAGAGACAGAAGAGTCCAGGGAGGAGAGACAGAAGAGTCCAGGGAGGAGAGACAGAAGAGTCCAGGGAGGAGAGACAGAAGAGTCCAGGGAGGAGAGACAGAAGAGTCCGGAGGAGAGGAGAGACAGAAGAGTCTGGAGAGGAGAGACAGAGAAGAGTCCAGGGAGGAGAGACAGAAGAGTCCAGGGAGGAGAGACAGAAGAGTCCAGAGAGGAGAGACAGAAGAGTCCAGGGAGGAGAGACAGAAGAGTCCAGGGAGGAGAGACAGAAGAGTCCGGAGAGGAGAGACAGAAGAGTCTGGAGAGGAGAGACAGAGAAGAGTCCAGGGAGGAGAGACAGAAGAGTCCAGGGAGGAGAGACAGAAGAGTCCGGAGAGGAGAGACAGAAGAGTCCGGAGAGGAGAGACAAAAGAGTCCAGGGAGGAGAGACAGAAGAGTCCAGGGAGGAGAGACAGTAGAGTCCAGGAGGAGAGACAGAAGAGTCCGGAGAGGAGAGACAGAAGAGTCTGGAGAGGAGAGACAGAGAAGAGTCCAGGGAGGAGAGACAGAAGAGTTCAGGGAGGAGAGACAGAAGAGTCCGGAGAGGAGAGACAGCAGAGTCCAGGGAGGAGAGACAGCAGAGTCCGGAGAGGAGAGACAGAAGAGTCCAGGGAGGAGAGACAGAAGAGTCCAGGGAGGAGAGACAGAAGAGTCCAGGGAGGAGAGACAGCAGAGTCCGGAGAGGAGAGACAGCAGAGTCCAGGAGGAGAGACAGAAGAGTCTGGAGAGGAGAGACAGAAGAGTCTGGAGAGGAGAGACAGAAGAGTCCAGGGAGGAGAGACAGAAGAGTCCGGAGAGGAGAGACAGCAGAGTCCAGGAGGAGAGACAGAAGAGTCCAGGAGGAGAGACAGAAGAGTCCAGGGAGGAGAGACAGAAGAGTCTGGAGAGGAGAGACAGAAGAGTCCAGGGAGGAGAGACAGAAGAGTCCAGGGAGGAGAGACAGAAGAGTCCAGGGAGGAGAGACAGAAGAGTCCGGACAGGAGAGACAGCAGAGTCCGGAGAGGAGAGACAGAAGAGTCCAGGGAGGAAAGACAGAAGAGTCTGGAGAGGAGAGACAGAAGAGTCCAGGGAGGAGAGACAGAAGAGTCCAGGGAGGAGAGACAGAAGAGTCCAGGGAGGAGAGACAGAAGAGTCCGGACAGGAGAGACAGCAGAGTCCGGAGAAGAGAGACAGCAGAGTCCAGGAGGAGAGACAGAAGAGTCCAGGGAGGAGAGACAGAAGAGTCCAGGGAGGAGAGACAGAAGAGTCCAGGGAGGAGAGACAGAAGAGTCCAGGGAGGAGAGACAGAAGAGCCCAGGGAGGAGAGACAGAAGAGTCCAGGAGGAGAGACAGAAGAGTCCAGGGAGGAGAGACAGCAGAGTCCAGGAGGAGAGACAGAAGAGTCTGGAGAGGAGAGACAGAAGAGTCTGGAGAGGAGAGACAGAAGAGTCCAGGGAGGAGAGACAGCAGAGTCCAGGAGGAGAGACAGAAGAGTCTGGAGAGGAGAGACAGAAGAGTCTGGAGAGGAGAGACAGAAGAGTCCAGGGAGGAGAGACAGTAGAGTCCAGGGAGGAGAGACAGCAGAGTCCGGAGAGGAGAGACAGAAGAGTCCAGGGAGGAGAGACAGAAGAGTCCGGAGAGGAGAGACAGCAGAGTCCAGGGAGGAGAGACAGCAGAGTCCGGAGAGGAGAGACAGAAGAGTCCAGGGAGGAGAGACAGAAGAGTCCAGGGAGGAGAGACAGACGAGTCCGGAGAGGAGAGACAGCAGAGTCCAGGAGGAGAGACAGAAGAGTCTGGAGAGGAGAGACAGAAGAGTCTGGAGAGGAGAGACAGAAGAGTCCAGGGAGGAGAGACAGAAGAGTCCAGGGAGGAGAGACAGCAGAGTCCAGGGAGGAGAGACAGAAGAGTCCGGAGAGGAGAGACAGCAGAGTCCGGAGAGGAGAGACAGAAGAGTCTGGAGAGGAGAGACAGAAGAGTCCAGGGAGGAGAGACAGAAGAGTCCGGAGAGGAGAGACAGCAGAGTCCAGGAGGAGAGACAGAAGAGTCCAGGAGGAGAGACAGAAGAGTCCAGGGAGGAGAGACAGAAGAGTCCAGGGAGGAGAGACAGAAGAGTCCGGAGAGGAGAGACAGAAGAGTCCGGAGAGGAGAGACAGAAGAGTCCGGAGAGGAGAGACAGAAGAGTCCAGGAGGAGAGACAGAAGAGTCCAGGGAGGAGAGACAGAAGAGTCCAGGGAGGAGAGACAGAAGAGCCCAGGGAGGAGAGACAGAAGAGTCCAGGGAGGAGAGACAGAAGAGTCCGGACAGGAGAGACAGCAGAGTCCGGAGAGGAGAGACAGCAGAGTCCAGGAGGAGAGACAGAAGAGTCCAGGGAGGAGAGACAGAAGAGCCCAGGGAGGAGAGACAGAAGAGTCCAGGGAGGAGAGACAGAAGAGTCCAGGGAGGAGAGACAGAAGAGCCCAGGGAGGAGAGACAGAAGAGTCCAGGAGGAGAGACAGAAGAGTCCAGGGAGGAGAGACAGCAGAGTCCAGGAGGAGAGACAGAAGAGTCTGGAGAGGAGAGACAGAAGAGTCTGGAGAGGAGAGACAGAAGAGTCCAGGGAGGAGAGACAGCAGAGTCCAGGAGGAGAGACAGAAGAGTCTGGAGAGGAGAGACAGAAGAGTCTGGAGAGGAGAGACAGAAGAGTCCAGGGAGGAGAGACAGTAGAGTCCAGGGAGGAGAGACAGCAGAGTCCAGGGAGGAGAGACAGAAGAGTCCGGAGAGGAGAGACAGCAGAGTCCGGAGAGGAGAGACAGAAGAGTCCAGGGAGGAGAGACAGTAGAGTCCAGGGAGGAGAGACAGAAGAGTCTGGAGAGGAGAGACAGAAGAGTCCAGGGAGGAGAGACAGAAGAGTCCAGGGAGGAGAGACAGAAGAGTCCAGGGAGGAGAGACAGAAGAGTCCGGAGAGGAGAGACAGCAGAGTCCGGAGAGGAGAGACAGAAGAGTCTGGAGAGGAGAGACAGAAGAGTTCAGGGAGGAGAGACAGCAGAGTCCGGAGAGGAGAGACAGCAGAGTCTGGAGAGGAGAGACAGAAGAGTCCAGGGAGGAGAGACAGAAGAGTCCGGAGAGGAGAGACAGCAGAGTCTGGAGAGGAGAGACAGAAGAGTCCAGGGAGGAGAGACAGAAGAGTCCAGGGAGGAGAGACAGAAGAGTCCAGGGAGGAGAGACAGAAGAGTCCAGGGAGGAGAGACAGAAGAGTCCGGAGAGGAGAGACAGCAGAGTCTGGAGAGGAGAGACAGCAGAGTCCAGGAGGAGAGACAGCAGAGTCTGGAGAGGAGAGACAGAAGAGTCCAGGGAGGAGAGACAGAAGAGTCTGAAGAGGAGAGACAGAAGAGTCCAGGGAGGAGAGACAGAAGAGTCCAGGGAGGAGAGACAGCAGAGTCTGGAGAGGAGAGACAGCAGAGTCCGGAGAGGAGAGACAGCAGAGTCCGGAGAGGAGAGACAGAAGAGTCCAGGGAGGAGAGACAGAAGAGTCCGGAGAGGAGAGACAGAAGAGTCCAGGGAGGAGAGACAGAAGAGTCCAGGAGGAGAGACAGAAGAGTCCAGGGAGGAGAGACAGCAGAGTCCAGGGAGGAGAGACAGAAGAGTCTGGAGAGGAGAGACAGCAGAGTCTGGAGAGGAGAGACAGCAGAGTCTGGAGAGGAGAGACAGAAGAGTCCAGGGAGGAGAGACAGAAGAGTCCAGGGAGGAGAGACAGCAGAATCCAGAGAGGAGAGACAGCAGAGGTCCAGGGAGGAGAGACAGTAGATTCCAGGCATCTCTCCACCACTTCTCCACCAATCATCTGCCCACCAATAATCTCTCCACCAATCATCTCCCCTCCAATCATTTACCCACCAATCATCCCTACCTCATCTCCCCACCAATCATCTCTCCACCAATCATTCTCCACAATCATCTTCTCCACCAATCATCTTTCCACCAAAAATCTCTCCACCAATCATCTCCCCACCAATAATACTCCAACAATTATCTCCCCACCAATCATCTCACCACAATCATCTCACACCAATCTTCTCCCCACCAATCATCTCTCCAACAATAATCTTTCCACCAATCATCTCCCCACCAATCATCTCCCCACCAATAATCTCTTCACCAATCATCTCCCCACCAATCATCACCCACCATTCATTCTCTCCACCACTCAGCTCCCACCAATCATCTCTCACCAATCATCTCGCCACCATTCAATCTCCCACCATCATCTTTCCACCAAAAATCTCTCCACCAATCATCTCCACCATAATCTCTCCACCAATCAACTCCCACCAATAATTCCACCAATCATCTCCCACCAATAATCTCCCACCAATAATCTCCCCACATCATCTCCCCACCAATCATCTCCCCACCATCATCTCCCCACCAATCCTCTCTCCAGCAATCATCTCTCCACCAATCATCTCTCCACAAATCATCTCCCCACCATCATCTTTCCACCAAAAATCTCTCCACCAATCATCTCCCCACCAATCATCTTTCCACCAATAATCTCTCCACCAATTATCTCCCCACCAATCATCTCTCCACTAATTTATCTCTCCATAATTACCTCCCACCAATCATCTCCCCACCAATCATCTCTTCACCAATCATCTCACCACCAATCTTCTCCCACCAATCATCTCTCCACCAATAATCTCTCCACCAATCAACTCCCCACCAATAATCTCTCCACCAATCATCTCCCCACCAATAATCTCTCCACCAATAATCTCCCCACCAATCATCTCCCACCAATCATCTCCCCACCAATCATCTCCCCACCTATCATCTCCCCACCAATTATCTCTCCACCAATCATCTCTCCACCACTCATCTCCCCCACCAATCATCTCTCCACCACTCATCTCCCACCAATTATATCTCCACCAAAAATCTCTCCACCAATCATCTCGCCAGCAATCATCTCCCCACCAATAATCTCTCCACCAATCATCTCACCACCAATCATCTACCCACCAATCATCTCTCCACCACTCATCTCCCCACCAATCATCTCTAGACCAATCATCTCGCCACCAATAATCTCCCACCAATCATCTTTCCACCAAAAATCTCTCCACCAATCATCTCCCACCAATTATCTCTCCAACAATTATCTCCCCACCAATTATCTCCCCACCAATCATCTCTCCACTAATTATCTCTCCAATAATTACCTCCCCACCAATCATCTCTTCACCAATCATCTCACCACCAATCATCTCACCACCAATCATCTCCCCACCAATCATCTCCCCACCAATCATCTCTTCACCAATCATCTCTCCACCAATCATCTCCCACCAATCATCTTTCCACAAAAATCTCTCCACCAATCATCTCTCCACCAATCATCTCTCCACCAATCATCTCCCCACCAATCATCTTTCCACCAATAATCTCTCCAACAATTATCTCCCCACCAATTATCTCCCCACCAATTATCTCCCCACCAATCATCTCTCCACTAATTATCTCTCCAATAATTACCTTCCACCAATCATCTCCCCACCAATCATCTCTTCACCAATCATCTCACCAGCCAATCTTCTCCCCACCATCATCTCTCCACCAATAATCTCTCCACCAATCAACTCCCCACCAATAATCTCTCCACCAATCATCTCCCCACCAATAATCTCCCACCAATAATCTCCCCACCAATCATCTCCCCACCAATCATCTCCCACCAATCATCTCCCCACCAATCCTCTCTCAGCAATCATCTCCCCACCAATCATCTCTCCACCACTCATCTCCCACAATCATCTCTCCACCAATCATGCTCCCCAGCAATCATCTCTCCACTAATCATTTCCACCAATCATCTCCCCACCAATCATTTCTCCACCAAACATCTCTCCACCAATCATCTCTCCACCAATCATCTCTCACCAATCATCTCTCCACCAATCATCTCCCCACCAATCATCTCTCCACAAATCATCTCTCCACCAATCATCTCTCCACCAATCATCTCCCCACCAATCATCTCTCCACCAATCATCTCTCCACCAATCATCTCTCCACCAATCATCTCCCCAGCAATCATCTCCCTACCAATTATTTCTCCACCAATCATCTCTCCACCAATCATCTCTCCACCAATCATCTCTCCACCAATCATCTCCCCACCAATTATCTCTCCGCCAATCATCTCCCCACCAATCATCTCCCCACCAATCATCTCTCCACCAATCATCTCTCCACCAATCATCTCTACACCAATCATCTCTACACCAATCATCTTTCCACCAATCATCTCCCCACCAATTATCTCTCCACCAATCATCTCCCCACCAATCATCTCTCCACCAATCATCTCTCCACCAATCATCTTTCCACCAATCATCTCTACACCAATCATCTCTCCACCAATCATCTCTCCACCAATCATCTCCCCAGCAATCATCTCTCCACCAATCATCTCCCCACCAATTATCCCTCTACCAATAATCTCCCCACCAATAATCTCTCCACCAATCATCTCTCCACCAATCATCTCCCCACCAATTATCCCTCTACCAATAATCTCCCCACCAATAATCTCTCCACCAATCATTTCTCCACCAATCATCTCTCCACCAATCATCTCTCCACCAATCATCTCTCCACCAATCATCTCTCCACCAATCATCTCCCCACCAATTATCTCTCCACCAGTCATCTCCCCACCAATTATCCCTCTACCAATAATCTCCCCACCAATAATCTCTCCACCAATCATCTCTCCACCAATCATCTCCCCACCAATTATCCCTCTACCAATAATCTCCCCACCAATAATCTCTCCACCAATCATTTCTCCACCAATCATCTCTCCACCAATCATCTCTCCACCAATCATCTCCCCACCAATTATCTCTCCACAAATCATCTCCCCACCAATCATCTCTCCACCAATCATCTCCCCACCAATCATCTCTCCACCAATCATCTCTCCACCAATCATCTCCCCACCAATCATCTCTCCACCAATCATCTCTCCACCAATCATCTCTCCACCAATCATCTCCCCACCAATCATCTCTCCACCAATCATCTCTCCAACAATCATCTCTCCACCAATCATCTCCCCACCAATCATCTCCCCCAGCAATCATCTCTCCACCAATCATCTCCCCACCAATTATCTCCCCACCAATTATCTCCCTACCAATCATCTCTCCAATAATTATCTCCCCATCAATTATCTCCATTGCCAAAAGAGAGGGCAGTGATTTATTTGCTACCACAGGAAATACGGCATCTGATAATTCTGCCTATTTTTTCCACAATTTCACAAATAGTTTTCACTTTTTTACATTTTTTCATTTCATGTCGCAGATTTCCATCTCAAACTTCTGTCAATGGGTGAAAGTTCAGCGATGGAATTGTACATGGAGGTCACATGGCGCAGGTATTTTCAGCAGGACACACCTGATATATGAAGCCCCTTTAACACATATAAAGGCTGTACCCACACGCATGCAAGGATTTATCCATTTATTTTATCCCGGATATAAATTCTTTAAGAACGCCATCATAGAACAATCTGACTAGAGAACAACATTACAGAACTTTCTACAGAGAACAACTTCATAGAACAATCTAAGCAGAAGACAACATTACAGAACTTTCTACAGAGACATCGCCATAGCCAATCTAGCCAGAAGACACCATTACAGAACGTTCTACAGAGACATCGCCATAGCCAATCTAGCCAGAAGACAACATTACAGAACTTTCTACAGAGACATCGCCATAGCCAATCTAGTCAGAAGACACCATTACAGAACTTTCTACAGAGACATCGCCATAGCCAATCTAGTCAGAAGACACCATTACAGAACTTTCTACAGAGACATCGCCATAGCCAATCTAGCCAGAAGACACCATTACAGAACTTTCTACAGAGACATCGCCATAGCCAATCTAGCCAGAAGACAACATTACAGAACTTTCTACAGAGACATCGCCATAGCCAATCTAGTCAGAAGACAACATTACAGAACGTTCTACAGAGACATCGCCATAGCCAATCTAGCCAGAAGACACCATTACAGAACGTTCTACAGAGACATCGCCATAGCCAATCTAGCCAGAAGACACCATTACAGAACTTTCTACAGAGACATCGCCATAGCCAATCTAGTCAGAAGACAACATTACAGAACGTTCTACAGAGACATCGCCATAGCCAATCTAGTCAGAAGACAACATTACAGAACGTTCTACAGAGACATCGCCATAGCCAATCTAGCCAGAAGACACCATTACAGAACGTTCTACAGAGACATCGCCATAGCCAATCTAGCCAGAAGACACCATTACAGAACTTTCTACAGAGACATCGCCATAGCCAATCTAGTCAGAAGACAACATTACAGAACGTTCTACAGAGACATCGCCATAGCCAATCTAGTCAGAAGACACCATTACAGAACTTTCTACAGAGACATCGCCATAGCCAATCTAGTCAGAAGACACCATTACAGAACTTTCTACAGAGACATCGCCATAGCCAATCTAGCCAGAAGACACCATTACAGAACTTTCTACAGAGACATCGCCATAGCCAATCTAGTCAGAAGACACCATTACAGAACTTTCTACAGAGACATCGCCATAGCCAATCTAGTCAGAAGACACCATTACAGAACTTTCTACAGAGACATCGCCATAGCCAATCTAGTCAGAAGACACCATTACAGAACTTTCTACAGAGACATCGCCATAGCCAATCTAGCCAGAAGACACCATTACAGAACTTTCTACAGAGACATCGCCATAGCCAATCTAGTCAGAAGACACCATTACTGAGATTTTCAACAGAGACTTCGGCATGGAAAAATCCAACTAAAGAATGACATTACAGAACCTTCTACGGAGAACAACTTCATAGAACAATCTAGCCAGAAGACAACATTACAGAACTTTCTAAGGAAAACACTGTGATAGAACAATCTAGTCAGAGGTTGACACTTTAGAACCTTCTACAGAGAACATCATCATAGAATAATTTAGCAAGAAGATGACATTACAGAACTTCCTATGGAAAAGCTAGTCATAGACAAAAATCTAGTCAGAAGTCAACATTATGGAACTTTCTACAGAGAGTATACTACCAGAAAATTACATTACAAAACTCTCTACGGAGAACATCATCAAAGAACAATGTGGTCAGACTGTGACATTATGGAAACTTCTATGGGGATCATTGTCATAAAACAATCTAACCAGAAGATGATGTAACAGAACTTTCTATGGAGCATAGAAATATGGAATCTTCCATAGAGAACGTTGTAATAAAACAAACTGGTCTGAAGACTTCATTACAGGATCATCGACAGAGAATATTGTGATAGAACAATCCAACCAAAGGATGACAGTACGGGACTTTCTATGGAGAACATCATCATAGAACAATCTAACCAAAAGACAGCATCACAGAACTTTCTTCAGGGAACATTGCCATAGAACAATCTAGCCAGAAGACATTACATACATTTCTACAGAGGATATCAAGATAGAACAATCTAACCAAAGAAAGACATCACAGAACTTTCTACAGGGAATGTTATCATAGAACAATCTAACCAGAGGATAATGTGACAAAACTTTCTTCAGAGAATATCATAGAACATTCTAAGCAGAGGAAGGCGTTCCAGAACTTTCTACAGAGAATATCAGTAAAGAACAATCTAACCGCATGAAGAAGTTACAGATCGTTCTACAAAGAATGTTATCATAGAACAATCTAACCAGAGGATAACATGACAAAACTTTCTTCAGAGAATATCATAGAACATTCTAAGCAGAGGAAGGTGTTCCAGAACTTTCTACAGAGAATATCAGTAAAGAACAATCTAACCGGATGAAGAAGTTACAGATCGTTCTACAAAGAATGTTATAATAGAACATTCTAGTCAGGGAAGACGTTACGAACTTTCCATAGAGAACATCGTCATACAACAAAGAAAACATTATGAACACTTTTATGGAGGACATTGTCAAAGAACAAACTAATCAGAGGAAGAAATTACAGAACATTCTACAAAGAATGTTATCATAGAACAATCTAGTCAAGGAGGACATTAAGGAACTTTCCATAGAGAACATCGTCATACAACAAACTAGTCAGAAGATAACATTATGGACACTTCTATGGAGGACATTGCCATAGAGCAATCTAACCAGAGGATGATGTAACAGAACATTCTATTGAGAATATTGTGATAGAACAATCTAACCAGAGGAGGACATTACGGGACTTTCTATGGAAAAACATCATAGAACAATCTAACCGAAGGACAAAATTACAGAACTTTCTATGGAGAACATTGCCATAGAACAATTTAACTAGAAAACAGCATTACAGAACTTTCTACAGAGAATATCAATATAGAACAATCTAACCAGAGAAAGACGTTACAGAACTTTCTATGGAGAACATTGCCATAGAACAATTTAACTAGAAGAGGACATGAAAGAACGGAGGATATCATCATAGAGCAGTCATACCAGATAAAGATGTTACAGAACTTTCTACTTATCATAGAACAATCTAACCAGAGGAAGACATTGCAGAACTTTACTACAAAGAATGGTATAATAGAACAATCAAACCAGAGGCCCAACATTATAGAACCTTTTATGGAGAAAATTGCCATAGAACAAGCAAACCAAAGGATGACATTACAGAACTTTCTATGGAGAACATCATCATAGAACTAAATCTAAACATAGGATAACTTTCTAGGAAGAACATTGCCATAGAACATTTTAACTAGAAGACGACATGAAAGAACAGAGAATATCATCATAGAACAGTCATACAAGACAAAGATGTTACAGAACTTTCTACACAGAATGTTATCACAGAACAATCTAACCGGAGGCCAGCATTATGGAACCTTTTATGGAGAACATCACCATAGAACATTCAAACCAGAGGAGGACATTACGGGACTTTCTATGGAGAACATCATTATAGAACAATATTACCAGAAGATATTACGGAACTTTCCACAGAGGGTATTAATAGAGAACAATCTAACCAGAGGAAGACATTACAGAACTTTCTACACAGAATGTTATCATAGAACAATCTAACCACAGGCCCACATTACAGAACCTTTTCTGGAGAACACCGCCATAGAACGTTCTTACTAGAAGATGACGTTACGGAACTTTCTACAGAAAATGTTGCCATAGAGAAATCTGACAAGGAAATGATATATTATAGCACCCGCTATAGAATGAACTATTGTAGAGCCGCTCCCGCCATGGCCCTTTTTTTCGGAATAGAAGGACAATTCATCTCATAAACATCCTTCACGGAACAACGTATCACCTTCTACAGGAAGTCTCCTTATGAGAAACGTTCCAACATTAAAGAGCTTCCACCTGAGCTGATGGAGAGAAGAGATTACAGACTTAATGAGTAAAGAACGTTCTCCTCCCAGCCAGATAATCCCTACAGAAGATTTAACCATGGAAGGTTACAGATAGAAATCTCTAAATCTTACAAATCTGGAATTGTAACTTCTTTTCCTCAAAAATTAAGGTAAAACATTTTTTTTTTTTAAATTTTTTTTTACATTCACAGGTTTCCTTAGGGGATCTTTCAGTTCCACGTAGAATAAAATGTCATAAGATTCACCCACCGCGAGGAGAGATAAAAGGCTGACCCCGTAACGATGGCCGAACCCCATAAAATGCGTCTTATACCGCAACCCCAGGGGCAGCGGAAGGATTGTCCCCCTAGAACACATAAATAATTCTACCACCAATTTCCATTAACCCCCTTAGTGGAGGTCCATGGGTGACGGATGGCCCTGCCGAAAAAGCCCCCAGTCACATCCTTAGGCCCCCCCCAACATCTACTCCAATATTAGGACTCGACAAGTGTGTGGCCTCCTCATCTTCTCTTCCCCTAAACAATTGTCCATCCTCAGCTCCACAATAGGTAAAGCCCCCCCATCACATCCTAGGGCCCCCCCAACATCTACAGCTTATACTGATACTTACCAGACGGCCCCGCTGAAGAAGCCCCCCTAGTCACATCCTGGAGGCCCCCAAACATCTACAGCTTACACTGATACCTACCAGATGGCCCCACTGAAGAAGCCCCCCTAGTCACATCCTGGAGGCCCCCCAATATCTACAGCTTATACTGATACTTACCAGACGGCCCCGCTGAGGAAGCCCCCCTAGTCACATCCTGGAGGCCCCCCAATATCTACAGCTTATACTGATACTTACCAGACGGCCCCGCTGAAGAAGCCCCCCTAGTCACATCCTGGAGGCCCCCCAATATCTACAGCTTATACTGATACTTACCAGACGGCCCCGCTGAAGAAGCCCCCCTAGTCACATCCTGGAGGCCCCCCAATATCTACAGCTTATACTGATACCTACCAGATGGCCCCGCTGAAGAAGCCCCCCTAGTCACATCCTGGAGGCCCCCAAACATCTACAGCTTACACTGATACCTACCAGATGGCCCCACTGAAGAAGCCCCCCTAGTCACATCCTGGAGGCCCCCCAATATCTACAGCTTATACTGATACTTACCAGACGGCCCCGCTGAAGAAGCCCCCCTAGTCACATCCTGGAGGCCCCCCAATATCTACAGCTTATACTGATACCTACCAGATGGCCCCGCTGAAGAAGCCCCCCTAGTCACATCCTGGAGGCCCCCCAACGTCTACAGCTTATACTGATACCTACCAGATGGCCCCGCTGAAGAAGCCACCCTAGTCACATCCTGGAGGCCCCCCAATATCTACAGCTTATACTGATACCTACCAGATGGCCCCGCTGAAGAAGCCCCCCTAGTCACATCCTGGAGGCCCCCCAACGTCTACAGCTTATATTGATCCTTATAAGATGGCCCTGCCGAAGAAGCCCCCCTAGACACATCCTTAGGCCCCCAGCATCTGCAGTTTATACTGATCCCTATCAGAAGGCTCTGCCGAAAAAAAAAAAAAACCTGTATCCACATCCTGGGGCCCCCCAACATCTACAGCTTACACTGATCCTTATAAGATGGCCCTGTCAAAGAAGCCCCCCGTCACATCCTTAGCCCCAACATCTACAGCTTATACTGATCCCTATCAGAAGGTTCTGCCAAAGAAGCCCCCCCAGCCACATCCTGGGACCCCCCCAACATCTACAGCTTATATTGATTCTTACTAGACGGCCCCCCTGAAGAAGCCACCCTAGCCACATCCTGGGGCCCCCCAACATCTACAGCTTATACTGATCCTTATAAGATGGCCCTGCCGAAGAAGCCCCCAAGTCACATCCTGGAGGCCCCCCAACATCTACAGCTTATACTGATCCTTATAAGATGGCCCTGCCGAAGAAGCCCCCAAGTCACATCCTGGGGGCCCCCAACATCTACAGCTTATACTGATCCTTATAAGATGGCCCTGCCGAAGAAGCCCCCAAGTCACATCCTGGGGGCCCCCAACATCTACAGCTTATACTGATCCTTATCAGACGGCTCCATCCTCAGCTCCACAATAGTTAAAGGCTGGTGTATGCTCAGTAGAGACCCCAAAACATATCCTCAATTCTGGGACCCCCATGGATCTGGTCCCCCTACTTTCTGTGTCTCCTGAACATTGATTTCAAAAACCAAACGTCCTCTTAACTCAGCTAAACTCAACTCAATGTCCTCACTGACAATATTGTTCATCAGGGACCCCAAATCCCTCAGGTCAGACCCGGCCCGAATGGTTGGTGTCCTGCTCTTCTGTCCCTCAAGCGATGAGGTTTCCTATTACTATTAAACTAACTACTATTCAATTTGATGGGGACCCCAAAACATATTCTAAATTACGAGGCTCCCATCCATTCCCAGAACATTCGATGTCTTCTAAAAATGTCTTAGTACTCAAAACACCTTTGAGGACCCAGTTCTCCCAGACAACATTTAGGGTGGGGGTCTACTCAACAGGGACCCCAAATACTCATTCTCAGCTCAGATTGGATCCCAGTACATTCTATCCCAGTATATTCAAAACCAGCTCAGATCGGACCCCAGTACATTCGATCCCAGCTCAGATCGAACCCCAGTACATTCAAACCCAGCTCAGATCGGACCCCAGTACATTCGATCCCAGCTTAGATTTGACCCCAGTACATTTGATCCCAGCTCAGATTGGACCCCAGTACATTCAATCCCAGCTCAGATCGAACCCCAGTACATTCGATCCCAGCTCAGATCGGACCCCAGTACATTCGATCCCAGCTTAGATTTGACCCCAGTCCCAGTACATTTGATCCCAGCTCAGATTGGACCCCAGTACATTTGATCCCAGCTCAGAACAGACTCCAGTACATTCAATCCCAGCTCAGATCGGACCCCAGTACATTCGATCCCAGCTCAGATCGGACTCCAGTACATTCGATCCCAGCTCAGATCGGACCCCAGTACATTCGATCCCAGCTCAGATCGGACCCCAGTACATTCAATCCCAGCTCACGTCGGACCCCAGTACATTCGATCCCAGCTCAGATCGGACCCCAGTACATTCGATCCCAGCTCAGATCGGACCCCAGTACATTCGATCCCAGCTCAGATCGGACCCCAGTACATTCGATCCCAGCTCAGATCGGACCCCAGTACATTCGATCCCAGCTTAGATTTGACCCCAGTACATTCGATCTCAACACAGATTGATCCCAGCTCAGATTGGACCCCAGTACATTTGATCACAGCTCAGATCAGACTCCAGTACATTCGATCCCAGCTCAGATCAGACCCCAGTACATTCGATCCCAGCTCAGATAGGACCCCAGTACATTCAATCCCAGCTCAGGTCGGACCCCAGTACATTCGATCCCAGCTCAGATCGGACCCCAGTACATTCGATCCCAGCTCAGATTGGACCCCAGTACATTCGATCCCAGCTCAGATCGGACCCCAGTACATTCGATCCCAGCTCAGATTGGACCCCAGTACATTCGATCCCAACACAGATTGATCCCAGTACATTCTGCCCCTCTGGCTCCTACGATAAGAGGGATTTTGTTGCTTTGCCCCTCCAATAAAACATTGGGGGGCTGACACCTGCGCAGGAAAAAAACCGTACTGTATTGAGAACTCTGAGGCTTCAGTCCCTGAAAATTCCCCTTCTCCAGACTGGAGGGTCCCTTGACTCTCTTCTTCTCTGGACTGGAGGGTCCCTTGACTCTCTTCTTCTCTGGACTGGAGGGTCCCTTGACTCTCTTCTTCTCTGGACTGGAGGGTCCCTTGACTCTCTTCTTCTCTGGACTGGAGGGTCCCTTGACTCTCTTCTTCTCTGGACTGGAGGGTCCCTTGACTCTCTTCTTCTCTGGACTGGAGGGACCCTTGACCCTCTTCTTCTCCGGACTTGAGCGTCCCTTAACTCTCTTCTTCTCCGGACTGGAGGGTCCCTTAACTCTCTTCTTCTCCAGATTGGAGGGTCCCTTAACTCTCTTCTTCTATGGACTGGAGGGTCCCTTAACTCTCTCCTTCTCCAGATTGGAGGGTCCTTTGAATCTCTTCTTCTCCAGACTGGAGGGTCCCTTAACTCTCTTCTTCTCCGGACTGGAGGGTCCCTTAACTCTCTTCTTCTCCGGACTGGAGGGTCCCTTAACTCTCTTCTTCTCCGGACTGGAGGGTCCCTTAACTCTCTTCTTCTCCGGACTGGAGGGTCCCTTAACTCTCTTCTTCTCCGGACTGGAGGGTCCCTTAACTCTCTTCTTCTCCGGACTGGAGGGTCCCTTAACTCTCTTCTTCTACGGACTGGAGGGTCCTTTGAATCTCTTTTTCTCCAGACTGGGGGGTCCCTTAACTTGCTTCTTCTCCGGACAGGAGGGTCCTTTGAATCTCTTCTTCTCCAGACTGAAGGGTCCCTTGACTGTGTCTTCTTAAGGGGTCCTTCCACCTTCTACATCTTCTACCATTTCCATCAGAGGTCAGATTCTGGATCTTCGGAACAGATGTCACCTGATCTTCTTAGAATCACACGGGGCTCCTTTTTTTGTTTGGCCCCCAACATCCCCCCCCCCGACCTTCCTCCCAGGACAGGTTTACATTTTGGACCCCCCAACACCCCACGCTCCCCCTTTGAGAAGTTTAAGGCTCAGATACCTCCAACACCCCAAAATGTATTCCCACCATCTACACTTGGTAGGACCCCCATTTTGTGCGGCACTTACATAGAGCGAGGATGAGGAGGGCGGTAAGGGTCCCGGTTTTGGACATCTTGGCTGCTCCTACGTCTGTCTCTCCTTCTGTCCGTCTGCCAGAACTTCAGTCCCTCGGGCACCTGTAGGCAGGTGGATCAGCCCCCCCCCCTCCCCCGCCCCGCCCGATAGGCGTTCTGTGTCACTCGGCAGTGAAGGACCTGTGAGGTCACTAAACAAATTTACTGACTTATTTTTAGATACTTGAGACCATTAACCCTTTCCACAGATTTCACCTGAGGGGGGGTGGGGGGCAAATCCCGGAGGAAAGGTCCTGGAATGGTGACTGTGAGGAGCTCCTGACTCCGGGAAACTTGTCCCTGGAAAAGGTCCCAACACCCCTCCCCCCCCCCCCCCACTCTGCTAATCAAATATTATTCTACAACTTCCCATTATTTAGAGAAAGATAAAAGTAACAATGTATACAGTGTGGGAAGTGTATATGGGGAAGATAACAATGTATACAGTGTGGGAAGTGTATATGGGGATGATAACAATGTATACAGTGTGGGAAGTGTATATAATGGCAACTGGAGTCCTCGGTGGGCACTGTGATCCCCTCCCCCCATAGTGATCCCTTCCCCTATAGCTATCCCTTCCCCCCAATAGCAATACCTCCCCCCCGATAGTGATCCCTTCCCCCCACATAGTGATCCCTTCCCCCATAGTGATCCCTTCCCCCCTATATTAATCCCTTCCCCCCTATAGTGATCCCCTCCCCCCATAGTGATCCTTTCCCCCCTATAGTGATCCCTTCCCCACCTATAGCGATCCCTTCCCCCTGATAGCAATCCCTTTCCCCTATAGTGATCCCTTCCCCCATAGTGATCCCTTCCCCCTATAGCGATCCCTTCCCCCCCTATAGCAATCCCTTCCCCCCGATAGTGATCCCTTCGCCCCACATGGTGATCCCTTCCCCCCATAGTGATCCCTTCCCCCCTATAGTGATCCCTTCCCCCCTATAGTGATCCCTTCCCCCCATAGTGATCCCTTCCCCCATAGTGATCCCTTCCCCCCCTATAGTGATCCCTTCCCCCCTATAGTGATCCCCTTCCCCCATAGTGATCCCTTCCCCCTATAGCGATCCTCCCCCCCTATAGCGATCCCTTCCCCCCTATAGCGATCCCTTCCCCCCCGATAGTGATCCCTTCGCCCCACATAGTGATCCCTTCCCCCCATAGTGATCCCTTCCCCCCCATAGTGATCCTTCCCCCCATAGTGATCCCTTCCCCCCTATAGTGATCCATTCCCCCCTATAGTGATCCCCTTCCCCCATAGTGATCCCTTCCCCCTATAGGGATCCCCTCCCCCTATAGCAATCCCTTCCCCCCCTATAGTGATCCCTTCCCCATAGTGATCCCTTCCCCCCTAAGGTGATTCCTTCCCCCATAGTGATCCCTTCCCCCATAGTGATCCCTTCCCCCCATAGTGATCCCTTCCCCCCATAGTGATCCCTTCCCCCATAGTGATCCCTTCCCCCCTATAGTGATCCCTTCCCCCATAGTGATCCCTTCCCCCATAGTGATCCCTTCCCCCCTATAGTGATCCCTTCCCCCATAGTGATCCCTTCCCCCCCTATAGCAATCCCTTCCCCCCTATAGTGATCCCTTACCCCCCACAGTGATCCCCCTCCCCCCTATAGTGATCCCTTCCCCCATAGTGATCCCCTCCCCTCCCCCCTATAGCAATCCTTTCCCCCCTATAGTGATCCCTTTCCCCCCATAGTGATCCCTTTCCCCCCATAGTGATCCCCTCCCCCTATAGTGATCCCTTCCCATAGTGATCCCTTCCCCCATAGTGATCCCTTCCCCCCCATAGGGATCCCTTCCCCCCAATAGTGGATCCCTCCCCCTCATTGAAATACCCCCCCCCATAGGTTCTCCTGACCTGGGCTCAGTCTATATCCCCCTGAATCTGGAGGATGAACATTACCCCCCCCACCACCACCCCCCCGTCACTTTTTCCTGAACTCTTTCTGTGGGTATGATTCCTGGGTGAGAAGTCATCGCCGGAAGCATTTTATGGCTTTATTATCAGTGTAATAAAACAATAAATGGCAAAAATCCAAAAAAATCCCGACATCATCTGCTCCAGAAACACCCAATAAATCTGAAAGTTCCCACATTCCCGGAATGGACACCACCCTGCCACCGGGCCCGGGGTAAATCTGAGCGGAGTCCTCCTTAATTCCCCTATAGAGCACAGGGCGGAGAACACGGAGAATGGAGAACACAGAGGATAGAGAACACGGAGGATGGAGAACACGGAGGATGGAGAACACGGAGGATGGAGAACACGAAGGATGGAGAACACAGAGGATAGAGAACACGGAGGATGGAGAACACGGAGGATGGAGAACACGGAGGATGGAGAACACGGAGGATGGAGAACACAGAGGATGGAGGACACGAAGGATGGAGAACACGGAGGATGGAGAACACAGAGGATGGAGAACACAGAGGATGGAGAACACGGAGGATGGAGAACACGGAGGATGGAGAACACAGAGGATGGAGAACACAGAGGATAGAGAACACGGAGGATGGAGAACACGAAGGATGGAGAACACGGAGGATGGAGAACACGGAGGATGGAGAACACGGAGGATGGAGGACACGAAGGATGGAGAACACAGAGGATGGAGAACACGGAGGATGGAGAACACAGAGGATGGAGGACATGAAGGATGGAGAACACGGAGGATGGAGAACACGGAGGATGGAGAACACAGAGGATGGAGAACACGGAGGATGGAGAACACGGAGGATGGAGAACACAGAGGATGGAGAACACAGAGGATAGAGAACACGGAGGATGGAGAACACGAAGGATGGAGAACACGGAGGATGGAGAACACGGAGGATGGAGAACACGGAGGATGGAGGACACGAAGGATGGAGAACACGGAGGATGGAGAACACAGAGGATGGAGGACACGAAGGATGGAGAACACGGAGGATGGAGAACACAGAGGATGGAGAACACAGAGGATAGAGAACACGGAGGATGGAGAACACGGAGGATGGAGAACACGGAGGATGGAGAACACAGAGGATGGAGGACACGAAGGATGGAGAACACGGAGGATGGAGAACACGGAGGATGGAGAACACAGAGGATGGAGGACACGAAGGATGGAGAACACGGAGGATGGAGAACACGGAGGATGGAGAACACGGAGGATGGAGAACACGGAGGATGGAGAACACGGAGGATGGAGAACACAGAGAATGGAGGACACGAAGGATGGAGAACACGGAGGATGGAGAACACGGAGGATGGAGAACACGGAGGATGGAGGACACGAAGGATGGAGAACACGGAGGATGGAGGACACGAAGGATGGAGAACACGGAGGATGGAGAACACGGAGGATGGAGAACACGGAGGATGGAGAACACGGAGGATGGAGAACACAGAGGATGGAGGACACGAAGGATGGAGAACACGGAGGATGGAGGACACGAAGGATGGAGAACACGGAGGATGGAGAACACGAAGGATGGAGAACACGGAGGATGGAGAACACGGAGGATGGAGAACACGGAGGATAGAGAACACAGAGGATGGAGGACACAGAGGATGGAGAACACAGAGGATGGAGAACACAGAGGATGGAGGACACGGAGGATGGAGAACACAGAGGATGGAGAACACAGGGGATGGAGAACATAGAGGATGGAGGACACAGAGGATGGAGAACACGGAGAATGGAGAACACGGAGGATGGAGAACACGGAGGATGGAGAACACAGAGGATGGAGAACACAGAGGATGGAGAACACAGAGGATGGATGACACGGAGAATGGAGAACACAGAGGATGGAGAACACAGAGGATGGAGGACACGGAGGATGGAGAACACGGAGGATGGAGAACATAGAGGATGGAGGACACAGAGGATGGAGAACACAGAGGATGGAGAACACAGAGGATGGAGGACACGGAGGATGGAGAACACGGAGGATGGAGAACATAGAGGATGGAGGACACAGAGGATGGAGAACACAGAGGATGGAGAACACGGAGAATGGAGAACACGGAGGATTGAGGACACGGAGGATGGAGAACACGGAGGATGGAGAACACAGAGGATGAAGAACACAGAGGATGAAGAACACAGAGGATGGAGAACACAGAGGATGGAGGACACGGAGGATGGAGAACACAGAGGATGGAGAACACAGAGGATGGAGGACACAGAGGATGGAGAACACAGAGGATGGAGAACACGGAGGATGGAGAACACAGAGGATAGAGAACACGGAGGATGGAGAACACAGAGGATGGAGAACACAGAGGATGGAGAACACAGAGGATGGAGAACACAGAGGATGGAGAACACAGAGGATGGAGGACACGGAGGATGGAGAACACGGAGGATGGAGAACACAGAGGATGAAGAACACAGAGGATGGAGAACACGGAGGATGGAGGACACGGAGGATGGAGAACACAGAGGATGAAGAACACAGAGGATGGAGAACACAGAGGATGGAGAACACGGAGGATGGAGAACACAGAGGATAGAGAACACGGAGGATGGAGAACACAGAGGATGGAGAACACAGAGGATGGAGAACACAGAGGATGGAGAACACAGAGGATGGAGAACACAGAGGATGGAGGACACGGAGGATGGAGAACACGGAGGATGGAGAACACAGAGGATGAAGAACACAGAGGATGGAGAACACGGAGGATGGAGGACACGGAGGATGGAGAACACAGAGGATGGAGAACACAGAGGATGGAGAACACAGAGGATGAAGAACACAGAGGATGGAGAACACAGAGGATGGAGGACACGGAGGATGGAGAACACGGAGGATGGAGAACATAGAGGATGGAGGACACAGAGGATGGAGAACACAGAGGATGAAGAACACAGAGGATGGAGAACACAGAGGATGGAGGACACGGAGGATGGAGAACATGGAGGATGGAGAACACAGAGGATGGAGGACACGGAGGATGGAGGACACAGAGGATGGAGGACACAGAGGATGGAGAACATAGAGGATGGAGGACACGGAGGATGGAGAACACAGAGGATGGAGGACATGGAGGATGGAGAACATAGAGGATGGAGGACACAGAGGATGGAGAACACAGAGGATGGAGAACACAGAGGATGGAGGACACGGAGGATGGAGAACACAGAGGATGGAGAACACAGAGGATGGAGGACACGGAGGATGGAGAACACAGAGGATGGAGAACACAGGGGATGGAGAACATAGAGGATGGAGGACACAGAGGATGGAGAACACAGAGGATGGAGGACATGGAGGATGGAGAACACGGAGGATGGAGAACACAGAGGATGAAGAACACGGAGAATGGAGAACACGGAGGATGGAGGACACGGAGGATGGAGAACACGGAGGATGGAGAACACAGAGGATGGAGAACACAGAGGATGGAGAACACAGAGGATGGAGGATGGAGAACACAGAGGATGGAGGACATGGAGGATGGAGAACAGGAGGATGGAGAACACAGAGATGAAGAACACGGAGAATGGAGAACACGGAGGATGGAGGACACGGAGGATGGAGAACACGGAGGATGGAGAACACAGAGGATGGAGGACACTGAGGATGGAGAACACAGAGGATGGAGACACAGAGGATGGAGGACACGGAGGATGGAGAACACAGAGGATGGAGAACACGAGGATGGAGGAACACGGAGGATGGAGAACACGGAGGATGGAGAACACAGAGGATGGAGACACGGAGGATGGAGAACACTGATGGAATGAGAACACGGAGGATGGGAGAACACAGAGGATGGAAGACACAGAGGATGGAGAACCAGAGGATGGAGAACACAGAGGATGGAGGACACGAGGATGGAGAACACAGAGGATGAAGAACACAGAGGATGGAGGACACGGGAGGATGGAGAACACAGAGGATGGAGAACACAGAGGATGGAGAACACAGAGGATGGAGAACACAGAGGATGGAGAACACAGAGGATGAAGAACACAGAGGATGAAGAACACAGAGGATGGAGAACACAGAGGATGGAGGAACACAGAGGATGGAAGAACACAGAGGATGGAGAACACAGAGGATGGAGAACACAGAGGATGGAGAACACAGAGGGAGGAGAACACGGAGGATGAGAACACAGAGGATGGAGAACACAGAGGATGGAGAACACAGAGGATGAGAACACAGAGGATGGAGAACACAGAGGATGAAGAACACAGAGGATGGAGAACACAGAGGATGGAGAACACAGAGGATGGAGAACACAGAGGATGGAGAACACAGAGGATGGAGAACACGGAGGATGGAGAACACAGAGGATGGAGAACACGGAGGATGGAGAACACAGAGGATGGAGAACACAGAGGATGGAGAACACAGAGGATGGAGAACACAGGAGGATGAAGAACACAGAGGATGGAGAACACGGAGGATGGAGGACACGGAGGATGGAGAACACAGAGGATGGAGAACACAGAGGATGGAGAACACAGAGGATGGAGAACACAGAGGATGGAGAACACAGAGGATGGAGAACACAGAGGATGGAGAACACAGAGGATGGAGAACACAGGAGGATGGAGAACACAGAGGATGGAGAACACAGAGGATGGAGGACACGGAGGATGGAGAACACAGAGGATGGAGAACACAGAGGATGGGGACACGGAGGATGGAGAACACAGAGGGTTGAGGACAGGAGGAGAACACAGAGGATGGAGAACACGGAGGATGGAGAACACGGAGGATGGAGAACACAGAGGTTGAGGACACAAAGGATGGAGAACACGAGGATGGAGACACAGAGGATGGAGAACACGGAGGATGGAGAACACAGAGGATGGAGAACACGGAGGATGGAGAACACGGAGGATGGAGAACACAGAGGATGGAGGAACACGGAGGATGGAGAACACGGAGGATGGAGAACACAGAGGGTTGAGGACACAAAGGATGGAGAACACAGAGGATGGAGATGACTTTATGTTGGGTATGAGCCCTCCTCCCCCTGGACTCTGTGCTCCTCCATTGTCTCCTCCTATTACCTTTCTAAGTCTGAGCAAACAGAGGACACAATGCCAAGGTGCCCCCATCCCCCCAGAACAATGAGAGCCAAAACAAGGACACTGCCACAGCGGTGTCATCACCTATATCATTGTACGCACCTCCAAACCCCCCCCCCACACACACACACACAGAGTCCTCCAGAGACATCCCCCACTTTCCTGGGGTCCTCGTGAGATATATACTGTATATATATATATATATAATGATTGGAGTCAGTATGGACTGGTCACACAAAAATGAGACGATGACTCAGTCTATTGGGGCCAATGGAGGACTTTATGGTACGATTGGTGGAATCTGAAAACAGCCAACTGGATGATTTTCATTTTCACAACAATTATACGGGACATAATCCACTTCTCTGAGCAAAGACCTTCCAGACAGCCAACCGCACAAATCCAACCAGGTCAGGAAGTCAGAGCTGTCTGAAGATTAAGAGAATGCCACCAAGGAGAGCAGATGTTATAGGAACACCCCCAAGGACAGTGGAGATTACAGGAATGCCCCTAAGGAGGAGTGTAGAGATTATAGTGATGCCCCTGAGGACAGTAGAGATTACAGGAATGCCCCGAAGGAGTGTAGGGATTATAGTGATGCCCCTGAGGACAGTGGAGATTACAGGGAATGCCCCTTAGGACAGTGAAGATTATGGTAATGCCCCTGAGGGGAGTGGAGATTATGGTAATGCCCTGAGGACAGTGAAAGATTATGGTAATGCCCCTGAGGACAGTGAAGATTATGGTAATGCCCCTGAGGAGTGTGGAGATTATGGTAATGCCCCTGAGGAGAGTGGACATTATGGTAATGACCCTGGGAGAGTGAAGATTACAGGAAAGCCCCTGAGGAGTGTAGGGATTATTGTAATGCCCCTGAGGAGAGTGGAGATTACAGGAATGCCCCTAAAGAGGAGTGTAGGAATTATGGTAATGCCCTGAGGAGAGTGAAGATTATGGTAATGCCCCTGAGTAGAGTGGAGATTACAGAATGTCCAGGAGTATAGAGAGTATAGAGAATATGGTAATGCCCCTGTGGAAAGCAGAGATTGCAAGAATGCCCCTGAGGAGAGCGGAGATTACAGGAAAGCCCCTGAGGAGTGTAGGGATTATGGTAATGCTCCAGAGGAGAGTGGAGATTACAGGAATGCCCCTAAGGAGGAGTGTAGGGATTATGGTAATGCGCCTGAGGAAAGCAGAGATTGCAAGAATGCCCCTGAGGAGAGCGAAGATTACAGGAATACCCCAAAGGAGTGTACGGAATATGGTAATGCCCCTGAGGAGAGTGGAGATTATGGTAATGCCCCTGAGGAGAGTGGAGATTACAGGAATGCCCCTGAGGAGTGTAGGGAATATGGTAATGCCCTGAGGAGAGATTACAGGAATTCCCCTAATGAGTGTAGGGATTAAGGTAATGCTCCTGAGGAAATCAGAGATTGCAAGAATGCTCCTGAGGAGAGCGTAGATTAAGGTAATCCCCCTGAGAAGAGAGAAGATTACAGGAAAGCCCCTGAGGAGTGTAGGGATTATGGTAATGCCCCTGAGGAGAATGAAGATTATGGTGATGCCCCTGAGGAGAGTGAAGATTATGATAACGCCCCTGAGTAGAGTGGAGAGTACAGGAATGTCCAGGAGTATAGGGAATATGGTAATGCCCCAGAGGAAAGCAGAGATTGCAATAATGCCTCTGTGGAGTGTAGGGAATATGGTAATGCCCCTGAGGAGAGTGGATCTTTCGGTAATGCCCCTGAGTACAGTGAGGATTATGATAACCCCCCTGCGGAGAGTAAATATTACAGGAATGTCCCTGAGGAGAGTGAGGATTATGGTAATGCCTCTACGGAGAGTGAAGATTTTGGTAATGCCCCTGAGGAGAGTGGAGATTGCGGTAATGCCCCTGAGGAGAGTGGAGATTGCGGTAATGCCCCTGAGGAGTGTAGGGATTATGGTAATGCCCATGAGGAAAGTGGAGACTATGAGCATGGCCCTGAGAAGAGTGGAGATTACAGAAACGCCCTTGAGGAACTGGTACATGCTGCTCAAAGAACATGTGAGGGTAATTTCTAAGCTCCCAGCAGAGGTGCTCATGTAGATGTTCTGCCACCACCTCCCCTTTGATTGTCAAATGTCCCTTATAATCGATATCTGGTGCTTCACCTCCCCCACATCCACCAAACACTGAAGTGCCAGTTCTGGCTAGAGCGACCCTTACTAAAAATTAGAAATAAAAGTCCACGATAGCCGGCGGTGTGACGGTTTCGCTCATTTATGGTTGTTCTCAGCACATGTCACCCACACATGGGCCCTGTTAATACACCCCCCCCCCCACCCTCCTCTCCGGGACCAGGTCAGGGTGCAGAGTTGGCCATCATGTGACCTCAGCAGATGATCATAAAATTTCACCTTTCCCTATAAAACAGGAGAACGGGCCGCACCTCTCCATAAACACGTCTGTGTGATCCGGAATGAAATTGTATAGGGTGAAGTGCAGGGGGGCAGCTGAACCCGAGGCCCCAGGAAGTCTAAGGGCCCAACCATGACTTCCCCCCATACTTGTCTCTGTATTGTGACTCCAGAAGTTCCTTCCAGAGATCTCCTTCCTATGGAGGTGAAAGGCAAACAGTCGAATGTAACGTCCCATGAAGCCATTTATTACCGTTTATTTTTGGTTAGTAAATTCTGCACCCTTTTATTGACATTTGTGTGACGTCATAGACAGTGAGATCCGAGCTCATTCCCGCCCGTAAAATACAGCCAGCAAACAACCCGGAACTTCAAAGATGAAGCAATAACTGTGGAAAGAACACATAAAATGAATACAATAACATCTGAATAACATATAAAACCAATCAGATCTGTTATTGCCAATAAAATGACGCCAACAACGCGAACCGATCCAACTGTATATGAGTTCATCATCTCTCTACATCCCTCAGAGATACGAGGTGGTCTTCAAAACGTTTCTGAGCTTTTTATTATCTAAATAAATTATATATATATAAAAGTGCGGAAACTTTTTGAAGACCCTTATCCTTTATATAGCCACATAACCTGGATATACACATAGATAAGTATCACAGACTCCTCCCATGTCCATAAGTATCACAGACTCCTCCCATGTACATAAGTATCACAGGCTCCTCCCATGTACATAAGTATCACAGGCTCCTCCCATGTCCATAAGTATCACAGACTCCTCCCATGTACATAAGTATCACAGACTCCTCCCATGTCCATAAGTATCACAGGCTCCTCCCATGTACATAAGTATCACAGGCTCCTCCCATGTCCATGAGTATCACAGACTCCTCCCATGTCCATAAGTATCACAGGCTCCTCCCATGTCCATAAGTATCACAGACTCCTCCCATGTCCATAAGTATTACAGGCTCCTCCCATGTCCATAAGTATCACAGGCTCCTCCCATGTACATAAGTATCACAGACTCCTCCCATGTCCATAAGTATCACAGACTCCTCCCATGTACATAAGTATCACAGGCTCCTCCCATGTCCATAAGTATCACCGGCTCCTCCCATGTACATAAGTATCACAGGCTCCTCCCATGTACATAAGTATCACAGGCTCCTCCCATGTCCATGAGTATCACAGACTCCTCCCATGTCCATAAGTATCACAGGCTCCTCCCATGTCCATAAGTATCACAGACTCCTCCCATGTCCATAAGTATTACAGGCTCCTCCCATGTCCATAAGTATCACAGGCTCCTCCCATGTACATAAGTATCACAGACTCCTCCATGTCCATAAGTATCACAGACTCCTCCCATGTACATAAGTATCACAGACTCCTCCCATGTCCATAAGTATCACCGGCTCCTCCCATGTACATAAGTATCACAGGCTCCTCCCATGTACATAAGTATCACAGGCTCCTCCCATGTCCATAAGTATCACAGACTCCTCCCATGTCCATAAGTATCACAGGCTCCTCCCATGTCCATAAGTATCACAGACTCCTCCCATGTCCATAAGTATTACAGGCTCCTCCCATGTCCATAAGTATCACAGGCTCCTCCATGTCCATAAGTATCACAGACTCCTCCATGTCCATAAGTATCACAGACTCCTCCCATGTACATAAGTATCACAGACTCCTCCCATGTCCATAAGTATCACCGCTCCTCCCATGTACATAAGTATCACAGGCTCCTCCCATGTCCATAAGTATCACAGACTCCTCCCATGTCCATAAGTATCACAGGCTCCTCCCATGTCCATAAGTATCACAGACTCCTCCCATGTCCATAAGTATCACCGGCTCCTCCCATGTCCATAAGTATCACAGACTCCTCCCATGTCCATAAGTATCACAGGCTCCTCCCATGTCCATAAGTATCACAGGCTCCTCCCATGTACATAAGTATCACAGGCTCCTCCCATGTACATAAGTATCACAGGCTCCTCCCATGTACATAACTATCACAGGCTCCTCCCATGTACATAAGTATTACAGGCTCCTCCCATGTCCATAAGTATCACAGGCTCCTCCCATGTACATAAGTATCACAGGCTCCTCCCATGACACTCAGAATTGATCTCAGGTCCATCCTGTTCCCACTGATCCTCCTTGAGATGTTTCTACAACTTGATTGGAGTCCTCCTGTGGTAAATTCAGGTGATTGGACATGATTTGGAAAGGCACACACCTGTCTATAGAAGGTCCCACAGGTAACAGTGCATGTCAGAGCACAAACCAAGCCATGAAGTCCAAGGAATTGTCTGTAGACCTCGGAGACAGGATTGTATGGAGGGACAGATCGGGGGAAGGGTACAGAAACATTTCTGCAGCATTGAAGGTCCCAATGAGCACAGTGGCCTCCATCATCTGTAGATGGGAGAAGTTTGGAACCACCAGGACTCTTCCTAGAGCGGGCCGCCCGGCCAAACCGAGCGATCGGGGGAGGAGGGCCTTAGTCAGGGAGGTGACCAAGAACCCGATGGTCACTCTGACAGAGCTCCAGCGTTTCTCTGTGGAGAGAGGAGAACCTTCCAGAAGAACAACCATCTCTGCAGCCCCTCACCAAATCAGGCCTGTATAGTAGAGTGGTCAGATGGAAGACACTCTCAGTAAAAGGCACATGACAGACCGCCTGGAGTTCACCAAAAGGCACCTGAAGGACTCTCAGACCATGAGAAACAACATTCTCTGGTCTGATGATACAAAGATTGAACTCTTTGGTCTGAATGGTAAGCGTCATGTCTGGAGGAAACCAGGCACCGCTCATCACCTGACCAATACCATCCCTACTGTGAAGCATGGTGGTGGCAGCATCGTGCTGTGGGGATGTTTTTCAGCGGCAGGGACTGGGAGACTAGTCAGGATGGAGGGAAAGATGAATGCAGCAATGTACAGAGACATCCTTGATAAATACATGCTCCAAAGTGCTCTATACCTCAGACTGGGGTGAAGGTTCATCTTCCAACAGGACAACGACCCTAAGTACACAGCCAAGATAACAAAGGAGTGGCTCCGGGACAACTCTGTGAATGTCCTTGAGTGGTCCAGACAGAGCTCAGACTTGAACCCGATTGAACATCTCTGGGGAGCCTGCGATACTTATGTACATGGGAGGAGCCTGTGATACTTATGTACATGGGAGGAGCCTGTGATACTTATGTACATGGGAGGAGTCTGTGATACTTATGTACATGGGAGGAGTCTGATACTTATGTACATGGGAGGAGTCTGTGATACTTATGTACATGGAGGAGCCTGTGATACTTATGTACATGGGAGGAGTCTGATACTTATGTACATGGGAGGAGTCTGTGATACTTATGTACATGGGAGGAGCTGTGATACTTATGTACATGGGAGGAGCCTGTGATACTTATGTACATGGGAGGAGTCTGTGATACTTATGTACATGGGAGGAGTCTGATACTTATGTACATGGGAGGAGTCTGTGATACTTATGTACATGGGAGGAGCCTGTGATACTTATGTACATGGGAGGAGTCTGATACTTATGTACATGGGAGGAGTCTGTGATACTTATGTACATGGGAGGAGCTGTGATACTTATGTACATGGGAGGAGCCTGTGATACTTTATGTACATGGGAGGAGTCTGTGATACTTCTGTACATGGGAGGAGTCTGTGATACTTCTGTACATGGGAGGAGTCTGTGATACTTCTGTACATGGGAGGAGTCTGTGATACTTCTGTACATGGGAGGGGTCTGTGATACTTATGTACATGGGAGGAGTCTGTGATACTTATGTACATGGGAGGAGTCTGTGATACTTATGTACATGGAGGAGTCTGTGATACTTCTGTACATCGGAGGGGTCTGTGATACTTATGTACATGGGAGGAGTCTGTGATACTTCTGTACATCGGAGGGGTCTGTGATACTTATGTGCATGGGAGAGCCTGTGATACTTATGGACATGGGAGGAGCCTGTGATACTTCTGTACATCGGAGGGGTCTGTGATACTTATGTAGATGGGAGGAGTCTGTGATACTTCTGTACATGGGAGGGGTCTGTGATACTTATGTACATGGGAGGAGTCTGTGATACTTATGTAGATGGGAGGAGCCTGTGATACTTCTGTACATCGGAGGGGTCTGTGATACTTATGTACATGGGAGGAGTCTGTGATACTTCTGTACATGGGAGGGGTCTGTGATACTTATGTAGATGGGAGGAGCCTGCGATACTTATGTACATGGGAGGAGCCTGTGATACTTATGTACATGAGAGGAGTCTGTGATGGGAGGAGCCTGTGATACTTATGTACATGGGAGGAGCTTGTGATGGGAGGAGCCTGTGATACTTATGTACATGAGAGGAGTCTGTGATGGGAGGAGCCTGTGATACTTATGTACATGGGAGGAGCCTGTGATGGGAGGAGCCTGTGATACTTAGGTACATGGGAGGAGCCTGTAATACTTATGTACATGGGAGGAGCCTGTGATGGGAGGAGTCTGTGATACTTATGTAGATGGGAGGAGTCTGTGATACTTCTGTACATGGGAGGAGCCTGTGATACTTATGTACATGGGAGGAGCCTGTGATACTTATGTACATGAGAGGAGTCTGTGATGGGAGGAGCCTGTGATACTTATGTACATGGGAGGAGCCTGTGATGGGAGGAGCCTGTGATACTTATGTACATGAGAGGAGTCTGTGATGGGAGGAGCCTGTGATACTTATGTACATGGGAGGAGCCTGTGATGGGAGGAGCCTGTGATACTTAGGTACATGGGAGGAGCCTGTAATACTTATGTACATGGGAGGAGCCTGTGATGGGAGAGTCTGTGATACTTATGTACATGGGATTTTTTCCTTTTTAATTTTGAATAAATTTGCAAAGATTTCACACAAACTTCTCTCCCGTTGTCATTATGGGGATGTTTGTAGAATTTTGAGGAAAATAATGAATTGAATCCATTTTAGAATAAGGCTGTAACATAAAATGTGGAAAAAGTGAAGCGCTGTGAATCCTTTCCGGATGCATTGTAACCTCATATTTATACCCTTATGTATATACCTCTATATACAGTATATACATACATACCCCCTGTACAGTCCCTGTATGATCTTCATTCTGCTGGCCACACACATTCCAATCTTTTCTAGATTTATCACAATTACAATGAGGACAAATCTAAGCAATCGGCTCTCTCTGTACCCAGGCGTGGTGTCATTGTGGGTCACCTTTGGTTGGAGGAATCGGAGAGGAATTGTTCTGCCCCACCCCCACATTCCTCGTCCTCGTGTCACACAATGACTCTGCCGTCATCCAGCGCACCTCCACCTGTCACCCCCCCCCCCCCCCCCCCCCCCGGGGAGACGGAAACCGAAGACGAGATCAACGGTCACATTCCGGAACAATCCGCAGGACGCAACACGTCCCATAGAGAGTGAAGAGATTATGAGGGCTGTCCATCGATCATCACTGAGAATCAGATAGATCGATCGATAGGTAGAGCAATAGAATGTAGATATATAGATCAATAGATAGATAGATACATAGATAGATCAATAGAATATAGAGATATATAGATCAATAGATCTACCTATCTATTGATCTGTTTTCTATTTATCTATCTTTTATTCTATCTATTGTCCGATCTATCGATTTATCTATCGATCTATATTCTGTTGATATATCTAACATAGATATATAGCTCCATAGATAGATCAATAGAAGATAGATAGATAGATAGATAGATAGATAGATAGATAGATAGATAGATAGATAGATAATAGTTTGATTGATCAATAGATAGATAGTGTGTAGGGTGAGTTCGGTTCTGCCCGGCCGGTCCGGTGATCCCTCTCTGATCCGATGATTGGAGGACATGTGATCCCGGCACAGAACTATAGATAGATATAGATACACATATACAGATATGGTGTGTAGGGTGAGTTCGGTTCTGCCCGGCCGGTCCGGTGATCCCTCTCTGATCCGATGATTGGAGGACATGTGATCCCGGCACAGAACTATAGATAGATATAGATACACATATACAGATATGGTGTGTAGGGTGAGTTCGGTTCTGCCCGGCCGGTCCGGTGATCTCTCTCTGATCCGATGATTGGGGGACATGTGATCCCGGCACAGAACTATAGATAGATATAGATACACATATACAGATATGGTGTGTAGGGTGAGTTCGGTTCTGCCCGGCCGGTCCGGTGATCTCTCTCTGATCCGATGATTGGAGGACATGTGATCCCGGCACAGAACTATAGATAGATATAGATACACATATACAGATATGGTGTGTAGGGTGAGTTCGGTTCTGCCCGGCCGGTCCGGTGATCCCTCTCTGATCCGATGATTGGAGGACATGTGATCCCGGCACAGAACTATAGATAGATATAGATACACATATACAGATATGGTGTGTAGGGTGGGTCCGGTTCTGCCCGGCCGGTCCGGTGATCCCTCTCTGATCCGATGATTGGAGGACATGTGATCCCGGCACAGAACTATAGATAGATATAGATACACATATACAGATATGGTGTGTAGGGTGAGTTCGGTTCTGCCCGGCCGGTCCGGTGATCCCTCTCTGATCCGATGATTGGGGGACATGGGATCCCGGCACAGAACTATAGATAGATATAGATACACATATACAGATATGGTGTGTAGGGTGGGTCCGGTTCTGCCCGGCCGGTCCGGTGATCCCTCTCTGATCCGATGATTGGGGGACATGTGATCCCGGCACAGAACTTTATCCTTTAGTTGGCCTCTGATGTCAGGGACGGATTAGCTGTAAGTCTCAGTAATCGGCGGATCTCACGGAAGAATCTTCCTCTAATCTCAACCACTTACCGATATCTTACATTCACAACTCCATCCAGAGATCAGAAGATACCACAGAGAACACAACCAGCTATCACTGCAATACTCCCTCCATCCCAGAGCTGTCCCCCCCTCCCCCTCCTCCCCGCAATACTTCTCTTCTGCCACAAGATGCCCTCAGTCTGATGGACAGAATCATCCAATCCCCTTCCTTTGGGTCATCCCGGACGAGCCCCCAACCAATGACTGGACAGTGAAAGGAGAAGCAGCACACTGATGAGCTCATCTCTCTGTCACTCTGCTCTCTCCTCCTATCAGCGTGCTTCTTGTCAGGAACTGATTGGCTCCATGTGCTGTTTCTCATACGATGGTCATTGTACAATCAGATTGTAAGCCGTGTGGCCGGCTTTGAGGAGATTGTACAATCAGATTGTAAGCTGTGTGGTTGGCTTTGTGGAGATTGTACAATCAGATTGTAAGCCGTGTGGCCGGCTTGAGGAGATTGTACAATCAGATTGTAAGCTGTTTGTTCTGCTTTAAGGAGACTGTACAATCAGATTGTAAGCTGTGTGGCCGGCTTTGTGGAGATTGTACAATCAGATTGTAAGCTGTGTGGCCGGCTTTGAGGAGATTGTACAATCAGATTGTAAGCTGTGTGGCCGGCTTTGTGGAGATTGTACAATCAGATTGTAAGCTGTGTGGCCGGCTTTGAGGAGATTGTACAATCAGATTGTAAGCTGTGTGGCCGGCTTTGTGGAGATTGTACAATCAGATTGTAAGCTGTTTGTTCTGCTTTAAGGAGACTGTACAATCAGATTGTAAGCTGTGTGGCCGGCTTTGTGGAGATTGTACAATCAGATTGTAAGCTGTGTGGCCGGCTTTGTGGAGATTGTACAATCAGATTGTAAGCTGTGTGGTCGGCTTTGAGGAGATTGTACAATCAGATTGTAAGCTGTGTGGCCGGCTTTGTGGAGATTGTACAATCAGATTGTAAGCTGTGTGGCCGGGTTTATGAATGATGTCTGGAGATCTGATCCCCCCCTTAGGCTCTGCTCCGTGCGTCATCCTGGGATCCCCGGGGGGGGGGGGGGGGGTGGTGTATACCTCGGTGGAGTTTCGGTTGTTTCGGTACACACAATCCTCCTGAGAAAAGTCTGTTATCACGTTTTCCTCAGCAGACGATGGATTGTTGTATAGAAGTGGAGAGTCAATATTTACTCACAGTGACTCCACGACAAACCGCCTGACCTGCCGACACTTCAGCCAAAACAACCAATTCCCCATCGAGTGACACTTCCACCGTGACACCAGACTTCCATCCGGGACAATGCCGGGAGGGGTAAGGCAGTAGGGACAGCCGCCTTGGGCCCTTCACCTGCAATCTATACTGCTGAACTAGTTCACGGCTCATGGAGGGGGGAGGGGCCATTTTGATAATGAACCTCATCCCAGCACTGAACAGGTGTATACAGGTGAAGCTCTGATTGGTGATCACCTGTTGTAATTACCGAACAACGACAGCAACAGGGATCTGGCCAAAAATTTCCAACCTGACCAAACAGGCCTTATGGGTGTTATCACCACTGATATACAAAACTCTATATAGAGGGGGTTGGGGTGGTGTATGATTGGATTAGATTGGGGTACAGTAGAGGGGATGGGGTGGTGTAGGACTGGGGTAGATTGGGGTATAGTAGAGAGGTTGGGATACAATGGGGGTGTATGATTGGAGTAGATTGGGGTAAAGTAGAGGGGTTGGTGTAGATTGGGGTATAATAGAGGAGTCAGGGAGGTGTATGGCTGGGGTAGATTGGGGCACATTAGAGGGGTTGGTGTAGATTGGTGTGCAATAGAGGGGTCAAGGTGGTGTATAGTTGGGGTAGATTGGAGAGTTTGGGAGTTTGGGGCTGTGTATGGTTGGGGTAGATTGGGGTACAATAGAGTGGTTGGGCTGATGTATGGTTGGGGTTCAATAGAAATGGGGTAGTGTATTGTTGGGGTAGATTGGGGAATTGGGGCTGTGTATGGTTGGGGAAGATTGGAGTACAATGGAGTGCTTGGGTAGACTGGGGTACAATAGAGTGGTTGGGGTGGTGTATAGTTTGGGTACATTGGGGTACAAAAGAATTGGGGTGGTGTATGGTGGGGTAGATGGGGTACAGAAGAGGTGTCAGGAAGGTGTATGGTTAAGGTACAATGGGGTATAGGGTGGTGTAAGGTTGGGGTATATTGGGGTACAGTACAGGGGTTGGTGGTATGTATTGCTGGGGTAGATTGGGGTACAATAAGGTGGATTGTGGTACAGTCGATATGTTGGGGTTATGTATGACTGGGGTAGAATATGGTACATCAGAATTGGGGTGCTGTATGGTTGGGGGAGGTTGGAGAGTTGGGGTGATGTATGGTTCGGGGAGGTTGGATAGTGTGGCTGGTGTATGGTTGAGGTAGGTTGGAGAGTTGGGGTGGTGTATGGTTGAGGTAGGTTGGAGAGTTGGGGTGGTGTATGGTTGAGGGAGGTTGGAGAGTTGGGGTGGTGTATGGTTGGGGAGGTTGGAGAGTTGGGGTGGTGTATGGTTGGGGAAGGTTGGAGAGTTGGGGTGGTGTATGGTTGGGGGAGGTTGGAGAGTTGGGGTGGTGTATGGTTGGGTGAGGTTGGACAGTTGGGGTGATGTATGGTTGAGGGAGGTTGGGGTGGTGTATGGTTGAGGGAGGTTGGAGAGTTGGGGTGATGTATGGTTGGGGGAGGTTGGAGAGTTGGGGTGGTGTATGGTTGGGGGAGGTTGGAGAGTTGGGGTGGTGTATGGTTGGGTGAGGTTGGACAGTTGGGGTGATGTATGGTTGAGGAGGTTGGAGAGTTGGGGTGGTGTATGGTTGGGGGAGGTTGGAGAGTTGGGGTGATGTATGGTTGGGTGAGGTTGGACAGTTGGGGTGATGTATGGTTGAGAGAGGTTGGAGAGTTGGGGTGGTGTATGGTTGGGGGAGGTTGGAGAGTTGGGGTGGTGTATGGTTGGGGGAGGTTGGAGAGTTGGGGTGGTGTATGGTTGGGGGAGGTTGGAGAGTTGAGGTGGTATATGGTTGGGGAGGTTGGAGAGTTGGGGTGGTGTATGGTTGAGGGAGGTTGGAGAGTTAAGGTGGTGTATGGTTGAGGGAGGTTGGAGAGTTGGGGTGGTGTATGGTTGAGGGAGGTTGGAGAGTTGGGGTGGTGTATGGTTGGGGGAGGTTGGAGAGTTGAGGTGGTGTATGGTTGGGTGAGGTTGGAGAGTTAGGGTGGTGTATGGTTGGGGTAGGTTGGAGAGTTGGGGTGGTGTATGGTTGGGGGAGGTTGGAGAGTTGAGGTGGTGTATGGTTGGGTGAGGTTGGAGAGTTGGGGTGGTGTATGGTTGGGGGAGGTTGGAGAGTTGGGGTGGTGTATGGTTGAGGGAGGTTGGAGAGTTGGGGTGGGATGGTTGAGGGAGGTTGGAGAGTTGGGGTGGTGTATGGTTGGGTGAGGTTGGAGAGTTGGGGTGATGTATGGTTGGGGAGGTTGGAGAGTTTGGGTGGTGTATGGTTGGGGGAGGTTGGAGAGTTGGGGGAGGTTGGGGGAGGTTGGAGAGTTGGGTGGTGTATGGTTGGGGGAGGTTGGAGAGTTTGGGTGGTGTATGGTTGGGGAGGTTGGAGAGTTGGGGGAGGTTGGGGAGGTTGGAGAGTTGGGGGGTGTATGGTTGGGGGAGGTTGGAGAGTTGGGTGGTGTATGGTTGGGGAGGTTGGAGAGTTGGGGTGGTGTATGGTTGGGGGAGGTTGGAGATTGGGGTGGTGTATGGTTGGGGGAGGTTGGAGAGTTGGGGTGGTGTATGGTTGGGGGAGGTTGGAGAGTTGGGGAGGTGATGGTTGGGGAGGTTGGAGAGTTGGGGGAGGTTGGGTGAGGTTGGAGAGTTGGGGTGATGTATGGTTGAGGGAGGTTGGAGAGTTGGGGTGATGTATGGTTGGGTGAGGTTGGAGAGTTG